>JASCZI010181304.1:135386-149057 GCA_036250425.1 Stylosanthes scabra | reverse complement strand
CTTGAAATAGTGGATTACAATCAATATATATATATATATATATATATATATATATATATACGGCACCAGGATGCCACAAACATGAAAAATTGTGACTCTCCAATATTCACAAAATGCATAAAAAGTCACATATCATATTTTAGCATGTTAGTGCTACAGAGCTGGTCTTTTTCTTTATTAGATGTCGTTTCTTTGCTACCAACATGGTGGGTTGATTACTTACATGGCTAGCTTCTACCCTTGTGCCATTATTTAAAAAGCTTAAAATATTCTGAAAATCAGTTGCGTGAAGTGCAGATCTTCAATTGATTCGTCTCTACTTATGCAAAAATCTATATAATGCATCAATGAATTTTGGTATTTGACATCAGAAGTGAAAAGTGTGACATTTGTTTAGGAAGAAGTATTTATCAAATTAAAGGAGTGCTGTTTTTTTATGAAAATTATATTGTTAATAACTAATAACCCACTCCTTTTAGTTTTTGATGATTATATTTGATCTTTGTTACATTAAGTTGAGGTTCTCTACTGTTAATTTTGAGTTAAAAGTGCAGAAAGATATATGCTTGTGGACCCTTTAATACTTTAAATATCCCTCTTTTCCTTATGGCTACTTGGTTACTTTGCGTCCTTATTATTTTGATTACTAGTTATAGCTTTGCATGTGAAATCCAATATACTCAACTGTGTTTCCATGGTTTATAATAATACGTGTTTATTTAGTGAATTGTGTCGGTGCTTAAAAGATGCTTAGGAGACCTCGGTACCCGCTAGCAACTGTTAACGATGTGGTTGCTGCTGCCCAGCCGGATACGAATTTAGTATGTGTTTTATATTTAATTAGACTATTTGCTTTAGTATTTATGAAATTAAATTCAATTCTTTATGCTAACAGCTTAATTTGTTTTTTAGGTTGGGACAATGAAAGGGGGTACTGGCCGTTCGGGTGTTCAGCCACGGGAAGTACAAAAGAACACACTCTCAACCGGAAGCGGTCCTCGCCAAGCTACAAGTAAGGTCCGGCAATTTCGTCCCCCACGTAATGAAGCTAGGCCGACTCATTCAACCCGCGCAGCTGTGCCTCAAGTTCCTGCAGCACGTGATATTTCTAGGTCTGTCGCTGAGATGGATGATTCTGATTCAGAGGATCCGGACTACAACCCCATGGCCGATGATGTCGACTCGTGGGACGATCATTTAGACCGATTATTCGAAAAAGAAGAAGTCGAAAACCGTGACACGGAATTCCGTCGAAGGGACACAGATACTTGGAAAGTTAACGTCATTGGTACGTCTTTCATATGATCAACCATTAATAATTTAATTATTCGTGCTTTTAATGTTTTTTTATAATTTATAATTATTTTGGATTATCAGCTGTCTGATTTTTCTGAATTAATAATCAATCTAAAGTTTCTTATCTGAATAAGCTAATGTTTGTTTTAATCATAAAAATTTAACTTGATCATGTGTCTTCTGATTTTGACGCATACATGTAGTTAAACCCTTTCAATTTTATTAATACCTTATTATTTATAATGATTTATAATTTTGGATTTATCATTGATTCAGTTTAGACTTTGATGGCGTCACTGTCTGCATATTGATGGCATCAAAATGAGAAGAGACTTAGCTTTCTGTGTTGGTAGCAAACCAATTGGGTATTAAATTAATCAAACATGTGCTTTTTATATATAAATTCTGACTTTTTGTTCATTATTTTTAAATAAGTTTTTTTTTTAGATAACTAAAAGGGAAAACAAAATATTAAAAGGGAAAACTTAATTAAAAATAACTAATTAACGATTGATGATTACTTGAAATTATTTGTTGGTGAAGAAGTTGTAGACTGAATTAAGATTTTGAGCTAATTTTGTAGATTTAATTGTTTGGTTGAACTAAACATATCCTTTATAGGAATGAGTATTAGTGTGGCGTGGAAGCTTAGTTATACTTCATAGTTTGTACTTTAATTTATATCATTCTATTAAATTTCTTTCATGGCTAGTAACAACTAATGTTTATTGCAACCACTGCATCAAATTAAAGTAACCAAACCCAAATAAGTTTCATATGCAATTAATAATTTACAATAACTATTAGAATATGTTAATATATTCCACCGTTTCTTATTGTGATAATTATTTAAAGAATATCCTTTTGCTGTTAAAGAATATATTATGAAAAGGTTTTTATTTTTTTTCTAATTTTTTAATGGTGAACAAATTTTAGAGAATGGCGTGGTGAGCCCAGAATATATAACCGCGAGAAAGATTTTTACACTGCCGCCTGGTAGGCAGATTATACTCCCACTTAATAGTAATATCAACCGGTTGGTGAAGCGGGTGGAATGTTAAGTACAGTGCTGGAAATCATGGTTATTGACTTTACAGCGTTTCCCATTCATGTGCGGAGCTGGAAGAAGATGACAGAATATAAAGAACGCGAGTACGAGCGACATATCAAGGTTTGTCTATGTAGATGTATTTGTTTTACTATTTGTAACGTTGTACTAATGACTTATTCTTCTTGTTGCAGCGATACTTTCATTTTGAGGTGGATGATAAAAAAGCCGTAAAGGGTATGATATTGACTAAGCTTGGGAAAATTTGGAGGGATACTAGAGGGAGACTTTTTCACAAGTTCTATGATGAAACAAAGAGCTTGGATGAAAATGTTGAGCGTCGCTGCCCACGGGGGATTAACCCGGACCACTGGAGAACGTTCCTTAAATATCCACTGGAAGATGACACGTTGGTATGTTGTCCGGTTCATGCTGTTAGTAACTGATGTTTCTTTCAACAAATTCATACTCGACCATACATAGACTTCTTTTCTTCAATTTAGATCGGAGTGTCATTGTATTATAATTAAGTTATATAATGATTTGTTCATGATTGAAAAATAGAAGAAATGCATAACAAATACTGCAAATCGTGCAAAGCAGTTATACACTCATGTTGGGGATTCGAAAACTTTGGCTAGGCGAACCGAAGAAGAGGTAATAAGTCTTTTGCGAATAATGCAAATCATTTATAGTTTTGCTTTAAGTTTCCCGCTAAATGCATATAATTCTTAAATGTATTTTGTGAAATTTATCCTTCGTACAGGAGAAAAGACACGAGAGGTCCTTTAGTAGGGGAGAGATGTGGACTATGGTACACAAGAGAAGGGATGGATCGTACATAAATGAAGATGCACAAGTCGTCGGTGTAAGTGTTGCATACCCTTTGCTTGTTCATAATCAATAAATATTTGCTCAACATGCTTGATTGTGTGGTGCTTCAAACTTAAAATATTTCGTGTACTATGAATTTCTGAATTCTCTTGTATGACATCTGTGAATCCTTGAATTAGTATGATCAAGTGGTATATTCACAAAACAGGGTTGGAGCTTTGTGTAAATGTGTTCACAAATATGTTATTGATATTATTATTGGCTGGTAAATTAATTTGGTAACATTACTCTAAATTACATTTTTATGAATATTGTGTGAGTTGTATGTCTATAGGAATCTATTGCTGAAATAGAGAGCAGGGACGCATCCACAAAGGAGCTTTCTCAAAATGATTCGCTTGCGCAAGTGCTTGGAAAGGAGCATCTGGGACGAGTTCGTGGTTTAGGTTCTGGACCAAGCCAAACTCAACTCTTTGGTCAGACATCACAACCGTCCAGTCATGGGGTGTAGATACACGAGTATCAAAAGCAAATAGCTGCATTAGAGGCTCGGACAGCAGAAGCGGAGAAGAAGAGCCAAACAATGGAGCATCTAATTAGATTTCTTGTGCAACGGCAAGGAGGTGACTTGCCACCTGAGATCGCTGCTGAAATGAATGCATTAGGAAGTGGCGCGACTACTTCAGATGTCAGTCCCTCTTTCGAGACACCCGAGCTCTAGTCACCCCATGAAATTGTAGATAGTAGCTCATAGAAATTAACTCTCAAAGTTCTATTTAGTTTCTGGATATTATTTTGACATTAAGTATTCATTTTGTCTATATGGTAGAAAATACTATGGATTATATACTCTATTGATATCCTTGTCTATATTATTATATTAGTTTTGCATATTCTTATTATTTTAAATTTTGTTACAGTTAAATTGTTTTTATTATTTAATCACTAATTTAGTAATTGGTTCAAAAATTAAATTTTCAATTGTACAAGATAAAAAAAGAGTAAAGTAGAAACCGTTGGTTACGTAAGAATGATAAAAAAGGAAATGAAAATCTGCAGTTAAATGTTTTGACAGTTGAAATTTCATATAGCGGAGGTTTTTGAACCGCCGCAAAAATGGGAATGCTAATTTTGAATTTTAATCGTATGCTTCGTCCGCCGATGTACATACAGCAGCGATTTGTGAACTGCCTCAAAGTCAGGAAGCATAATCGGGATCTCAAACCGCCGCTATCTTGCGGCATTGTTGTAGCGAATCCATCTTAATAAATTTAGTATTAAGAAATCCTTTTTAATAATTAAATGTCCCTAACGTTCCTTTAGAATAATTTTCCCAAAATGTTTTTCATCACAATTTTAAGATTGAATAGCGGATGGCCATTCCCAATTATTTTCGTTTTTTTCAAAAAAAAAATTGATTATTAAAATAGGATTGTTTTTACATTTATTATTTGAAAATTATTTGTAAAAAGGGTTACTTTTATTACGGTAGTAAAAAATTATTCTAAATTTCTATATGATGTATATAGTTAATTAAAAAATATAAAAACTTAATTAAAAATTCAATAAAATATGGGGATCAACATAATTATTTAACCATAAAAATTTTAGAAGAAGAAAATATATTATCAATGTTTCTTCCAGTGGTCACTATCTAACTTTTATTTATTTATTTCGACTTTTTTTAGAGGGGCTCTCCTTGCTTAAGTAAAGAGTAAAACCGAAAATCAATTTTGTTCTAAAGATAAAAAGTTTTGTAAAGAATCACTCATGTCAGAGCAAGGCCTCTTAAAAGAAAGGTGCTCTAAAACTATCTCCAATGGAGAACTCACTCCAATTCTTATTTATCACCCACATGTGATAAGATAATGTGATAAATCCGTATTTGATGATTAAATATGTATTATAATTAGGGATCAAACTAAAACCCACAATTGCTTGTAAATAGTCATGGTATTGAATCATTGCCTATATATGCTTTGATTGTAAATACATGATAAATTAGCATTAAGTTGATTGAAATTTATAAACGAACGTCCCATTTGGTACCTTGATGAGTTTGTTAGTGTATTTCAGGTCTATAGGGATTGAGGGTTGTTTGGGAAAGACTAAGGAAGATATTGGAAGCAAATGATTCATGAAGAGAAGCCAAAAAAGGAAACATGGCACATGTGTGGTCGCACACATGCTACGTGCATCTGCACACGTCTCTAGGAGCATCTCATGCCTCTATTTGACTTGTGCGACCGCATGCATGCCACAGACTCGGAGTGGGTGGAGGCCAAATCCCAGATAAGGCACCGCTCTGAAGACTAGCACTACTCGATGGATATCCGGATGACGGGTTAGATGTAAAACCCCATCTTTTTGCAACGCTTTTCTTAAGCGACGGTTTTGTCCGAAACGACTATAACGAAACGTATTTGATCTCGCTTGCTTGAAATAATGTTGTGTGATATTAAATAGTGACTTGGACAATGATGATGATGATTCTAAGACTATGGGACGAAATAGCGCTACGCTTTTTACCTTACGGCACGCTTTTAACAGTTTTGCTAAAACGCGCGTAATTTCGGAAATGAAAATTTTCCGAAATTCATATATGAGCATGGAGACCCTAGCCGTGTATCTTCAGCCCAAAAATGTCCAAAAATAAAATAGTTACTCATGGTAATTAGGTTTACTTGTTAATTACTCATAAAAAGTTACCATGATTAAAATAAGGGATAAGTAGACATTTAGTCACTAAGGTTTTTGAGGAAAATCAAATTAGTCCTAAAGATTTTTTTTTAATCAAAATGATCATTAAGGTATGATTTGTGTTTAAAATCAATTTTTTTTACAATTTTACCCCTACCCTTTTTTAAATAAATAAATAAAATGCAGAACCCTTCTCTTTCAAAGAACGAAGCTTTCCCATCATCATCATCATGATGAATTTATCATCCATAATTTTTTCTTCTAAACCAATGTGTACAATATAATAATTCATTTTTATTCAAAGAATAAAATAATAATCTCTGTAAACAAGAAACACAATGCAGAACAAAAAAAAATATTATAACAAATCATGAGAATAACCAATCAATATAGAAGATGAAAAGCTCCAAGGTTGTTCACTCCCTCTGCCACCACCATTAACAACTTGCTGCCAACGGACATGGTTTCTTCTCATCAAGCCTCACCCATGGCTTCCCTTTCCTATTACAATGCAACAGGCTCTGCAGAGGTCAATATATCTCAAGATTGAGCAGTTAAAAGTTGAACTGAAACAATTGGATGAGTACAAATTCAAAAACCTAATCCTAATTTGACTTTGTTCTCCGCGCCACTGCCTTTGCCACCGTTGTAGTAGCACCATCCCACTTTCTCCTACGCACCGTCTCAGGTCTCCGCTGGAGCTCCCTTCCCACCTTCCGCAGCGCCATCCTTCAGGTCGCTGCCTCCTCAAGCGCCGCAATTCTCGCCGCCGCCAAATCCAAGCCTTGCTTACTAGAATCCGTCGATTCCACCTCCTAATGTTAGCTCTGTGGTTGCAATGGTTCGCGGGGATGCCTCTGCTACCAATGGCGTTCAGGTTCCGGTGGTGACCATGATAATAATTACGATGATGCTGATGCTTAGGGTGATGTAGTTCCCCTAAGATAAAAATGGGATTTTTGTTGTTCAGAGGCAAGAAGCCAACCCAGGGTGAAGACTGGGAAAATTTGGTAATGGAGCTTAAAAAAAATTAAATCAAAAGGGTAAAATCGTCAGGAAAGAAATTTTTAAAAACAAAATGATACTTTAGTGATCATTTTGATAAGAAAAAAGGTTTATGGTGAATTTGATTTTGATGCAAAACTTCTGTGACCAAAAGTATGCTTATCCCAAATAACAATACTTTTTCTTACACCCCTTTTTAATCCTATTGGTTGCATGGCCTCAAGCAATGCAAAACTAATGAGCTCCAATCCTTTTCCTTGCTATTCGAAACCTACCACCTCCCCTAGCCCTAACTCATTTTTCATTAAACATAACTTAGTTACTAATCCATTTTACTTCATACAAACAAATTACCACTTCAAACAACTCATATTTGCTCTCAACTCTCCTTCACTTGTTCGAACACTCTCTCTCTCTTTCTTCAAACAATTTCCAGAATTTAACACACAAAAACACTTCCAAAACACTCTCTCTCATAACATTAAAGATCAAACACACATATTTTATAAGAACAACTCAAGAACACCTTGAGTGTTCTTCATCATCTTCGAAGAACTTCATCACTCCATCACCGAACCAACATCATCTTCATCACTACTCTCCTCATCTCAAGCCTCTTATCAACATCTTCTCATTTTCTACTTCATCTTCATCTTCATACTCAAAGGTAAGCACAAACCCTAGTTACATCATACATCTAAGATGATGAACTAAAGCTCTCAAATCTTTCTTATGAAACTAGCACATCTCTCTTTGGATCTTGGCCGAGCCACTCTCCTTGTTTCCTTCAAAGATCTCTCTTTTTAATCAAAGGTAGTGAAGCTCTCTTCACTTCTCTTCATACCCGAACCCTAGTGCTCTCCATGGCTCATGTTTTCTTGTTTTTCAAAATAAAAATGATAGCTTGAACGTCCAAGTGCACGGTTGCCTAGCAAGCTCGAGTAAAAGCTAGAAAAGTTGGTGTTTTGAGAAGTGATCTTGGTGATTCAAGGAGCAAGCTACACCCTAAGGTAAGGGGATAGGCTTAGAATAGACCTATGTGCTAAATGTGCTATGTGGTGTGCTTGTTTGCTTGCTTGAATGTTATTGCCATGAGAATGCCTATTGCTTGCTTGATATTGATTAAAATGCCTTTCTATAAAAATGGCCTTTGGCCGAGTTGATGATGCTCAAGAAATGAGCTTTTTGATGATCAAAATGATAAGAGTTGTTGTATGCTTAATGGCCGAGAGGTTATCACCCTTGGGACAAAAGATTTCATAAAACCTAAACTACTAAATCGGTTAAGATAATCAAAAATGATAAAAATGGTGTTTTTGTGAAAGAAAGGGCAAAATAGTAATAAAAGTGTCTTAATATGTTTTCCAGAATTGAAACTTAAAATTTAAAGTGAAATATAAGTGTTTTCGTGAAAAACTTAAAAGATTAAGTCTAGGTGGTAATTTAGTAAAACTAGTAAGTAAAGACTAGGTAAAGAGGGGTAAAAAATGTCTTTAATGAAATTTGTTTTCAAAACTGTTTTAAATGGGGTCTTATATGTGTCTAGTGAGTCTAAATATAAAGTTTCACCTTAAAATAATAAAGTTACCTTAGATAAATAAATTATTTACTAAAACTAGTTAAACCGAAACGAGCGATAGGGTTAGAAGGGTAGTTTCGTCTTTTTAAAAGTGTCTTTTAAAAAGGTGTATTTAAAAGTGTCTTTTAAAAATGGTCTTAAAAACTGAGTTGTAAATGAAATTATTTTAACGGTAAATAAAGGTGTATTTTAGAATGATAATGGCGCTGGTTTGAGTAAAAAAGAATAAAGGATGAAAAAGATAATTAACTTATACTAAGCTAAGTTAAAACCGAAAAGCTAAGAAAACTCCTAAATTAGAAGATGATAGAATATTCATAATTTATCCTTAATAAGTGAAAAGATAGAGAATAATGATATATTATAAGTGCTGAATACCTTGAAATATTAAAAGACACCGAGAGAATATGATATGATAAGACGGTTAGTAAACCGGTTAAACCAATAAGCCGTAAGAGTGGAAAGAAGCTAAACCGGAGGCTAAGATTATCGTGATGATATAAGCTCCGAGTATTGAGATTGAGAGAAAGTGATAATGCGTATAATCAATATAATAATTGAGTCCCAAGGTGTGGCCAGATAACCTTAGTTGTGACGGTTGATATCGATTCGGTTTGGTCGGCGATGGTATGGGACACGACGATCGAACCGGGTTTTTCTTTTGGGAATGGTTCATGGTTCTGGACCGGTTTAACCCCTTAAGAAGGATTGGTTTGGCAATCGACCAAGTATCGGTTCTATCGGGCTTGGGTCTCTGTCAAACCGGTTAGTTCAGCTAAGTCATGTAGACCGAAGGCTAATCCGGCTACAAAGATGCTACTCTGGCTAACGGTTCAGAGGAACAAACCGGTGAGATGTTAAGGACTATGAGATGTTGAGATGACTAAATGATAAAGCTAAAGAAAGGCTATGTGCTAAAGCTAAAGAAAGGCTATGTGCTAAAGCTAAAGAAAGGTTATGTGCTAAAGCTAAAGAAAGGCTAAATGAAAGGGCTGGGTGTTGTCCCGCTTGACTAAGAAATAAGAACCACAAAGGCTGGGTGTTGTCCCGCTTGTCTGAGAATTAAAGCTTGAAGGGCTAGCTACCTGAAAGGCAATAACGATCATCCTGTTCCCCTGTCGATGCGGTTTCTTTGCTTTGTGGAGCTATTGCTGGTGACGGGATCCTCACCATGATTATTTAGAGTACCAAGGGTACCTCATGCCACCAGTTCTAGCCAAAGGAACTTGGTTGTACTATATGTTCTACCCAACGGAACATAGCTACAAGTTCTAGCCAACGGAACATGGCCGCCTTAGATGAGCCAAAGTCCACGACATTCGACAGTGGTGAACCATACTTGGGCTTGATCCTAAGTAATCATCGGGTGCGGGAAGTAAACCGACGCATGAGCTCATGGCCCGCATTAGGAACATGCAAGCATCATATTGTGTGTTGCATTTGTGCGTGATTGCATTATTGATTGTGTGTGCTTTACATTTCTGATTTGCTACCTGACTACTTGCTACTTGATACCTACGTAACGTCAGCCCCTAGGATAGATTAGTTGCCCTCGTGATACCCCAAGCTGGGAACCTTAGGTTCTCACCCCCTTCTTCTTATACTACGCAGGATTTCTTCTCTCTCTCTTCTCTCTTGCGCGATGAGACCTATCGTACCGTTCTCCCCACGTCTGGCTGCTTCTCCCAGCTCGTCGACTTCATCTGGTTCTACCGATAGCGTTCACCGGGAGCACGAGCGCTCACCTCGTACGCCCTTACCACCGATGGCTCCGGCTCCGGCTCTGGGCCCTGTGCACCCTGTTCCGCATACTCCTATGTGTGACGAGCAGCGCTATCGCAGCTTATTCCCTCGCCTCAGAGTGGCACCACCTACCCCTCCTCCCCCTTCACCTCCCCCTAGCGACGATGAGCCTTCCATCGAGACGTATGATACAGCGATTGAGTTAGTGGGTGACCCGGACGAGCCTTATGTTGCTGAGCATGTGCCCTACGGTGCCCCCGAGGCTTATTATTCGGACGCTTCTTACGGATCGGAGCGTGAGATTGCCAGTACCGACACTGCACCTTCCAGTCATCGTTCCTTTGGTAGTTCTTCCGGCAGTGTTTCCTTGGGCTATGGGTCTGCCTCAAGCGGGTCGGCCAGTGACGGTGCATCAGACGATGATCTTGTGAACCGGTACTTTGCCGGGACATTTCCTCCGCCATAGGGTGGCACATGTTGTAGGGTGTCGTTGTACCTCATGAACTGTTAGAACAGTACGAGGACTAGGCTTAGTTAGTCAGGTTGGACCTAGGTAGGTGACCTTAGCTGGGGTCGGGTTCAAACCTGTAGGGTGTCCTTCGCGTTGTACTCTTCCTTCTGTATTTTCTTTTTCAGTTGGTCTACTAGAGTCTGTAGTATCTTTCCCTTTGAGTCTTTGTATTCGTGAACCCAATTAGTAAATTTCAATTATATGTTAACTTATCTGTTCTCTTATATAACTGATATTTAATTGTTTAACTTATATGTGAATCGAAGGTTATATCGCTGATATCGTTACGTTACAACACGACAGGCTTGTAAGTTTGAAATTTTAGAGTTAGGTTTTTAGTGACATTTCGGCCGTAGGTGTGATCATGACATACCGAAAGTCGGGGTGTTACAGTTTGGTATCAGAGCGGTTCATCCTTATTAAGCCTGGGGGTGCACTGACTATGCTAAGTTGCATATCTCTGAGTGTGTCTGTCATGTCTATAGGCATCCAGTTGATACACACGTATATGATAGTTTGCTTAGTTGCATTTTTGAGCATTGTTGACAATAGACTTGACATGTTGAGACTGGTCACCTTGATGTAGATCGTCCGGTGTTGGTGGTTTACTCAAAGAATGGCAACTAGCAGACATACCGAAGCTAGGGTTCGAACGAATAACAATCTTCCCGCTCGCTCTGTGACTCCTACAGAGCTTATTCCTCAGGTGTTGCATCGTGAAGCGACTCTGCTTCATGGAGAATTCTATATCCGTTGAGAAAAGTTATCTGTCCTCTACGATTCCCGTGCTACCCATTCCTTTCTATCTGATCGCACTGTTTCCCGTGTAGGATTGATTCCCGAATCGCTCGGTTTCTCTTTAGTTGTTCATACCCCCGCCTCGCAGAGTGCCTGTACCCAGAAAATCTGCAGGAATGTCGTGATCGACAGCATGGGTAGAAAGTTTGTCCATAGCCTGATCTGCCTTCCCTTAACTGGCCAAGACTTTATCTTGGGTCTTGATTGGTTGTCTAGGAACCGAGTCTTTCTTGATTGCTACCATAAGACAGCCCTGGTTGCACCGCAAGGTCTGACAGGAATCCCTACCATAGCTATCGAGTGTTACCTGAACTCTGTTGAGGTGTCTGGCCCAGTAAGAGGTAACGAAGGGTTTATCCTTCTGATGGCAAGCTCGGTGGAGCTTGAACAGGATCTTGCGCAGATCCCTGTTGTGAGAGAGTATCCCAATGTGTTTCCTGAGGATATCCCGCATTTCCCTCTGGCACGAGAAGTAGAGTTTGCCATAGACCTCATGCCAGGAGCTGGCCCGGTGTCAGTAGCACCATACCGTATGTCTCCACTCGAGTTACGTGAGTTGAAGACTCAGCTGGAGGAGCTGATGGAGAAGAACTTCATTCGCCCGACTGCTTCGCCCTAGGGAGCCCCGGTCTTGCTGGTAAAGAAGAAGGACGAAAGTATGAGGTTGTGTGTGGATTACCGGCAGTTAAACAAGATCACCATAAAGAACCGGTATCCGTTGCCCCGGATAGATGATTTGATGGATCAGTTAAGAGGAGCCACAGTCTTCTCCAAGATTTACCTGAGGTCCGAGTACCATCAGATTTGCGTAAGGGAGTCGGACATTCCCAAGACTGCTTTTCGCACGAGGTACGGACATTACGAGTACATGAATAGGATATTTCGCCCGTACTTGGACAACTTCGTTGTGGTATTCATCGATGATATCCTAGTGTATTCTAAGATGAAGAAAGAGCACGAAGAGCATTTGCGGACTGTTCTTAGAATATTGGGAGAAAAGCAGTTGTACGCTAAGCTATCGAAGTGTGAGTTTTGGATAGAAGAAGTGAAGTTTCTAGGACATGTGGTGTCAAAAGGTGGAATTGGGGTAGATCCCTCAAAGATTGAGGCAGTGCTAAATATGGAACCCCCAAAGACGGTGACTGAGATCCGCAGTTTCCTTGGCTTGGCTAGATATTACCGGAGGTTTATCCAAGGATTCTCTCAGCTCGCCCTTCCTTTGACAAAGCTCACCAGGAAAGGAGAACCTTTCTTATGGACCGAAGAATGCCACCAGAGTTTCGAGATTCTGAAAGAGAGACATACCACCACTCCTGTCTTGATCCTCCCTGACCCCAATGGTCCGTTCAGGGTATACTGTGATGCTTCGCACAAGGGATTTGGTGGAGTCCTGATGCAGAATCGTAATGTGGTTGCTTACGCGTCAAGGCAGCTACGACCGCATGAAATGAACTATCCCACGCACGACTTGGAACTGGCTGCAGTAGTGTTCGTGCTAAAGATACGGAGGCATCACCTGTATGGGGTACAGTTTGAAGTATTCTCGGATCACAAGAGTTTGAAGTACATCTTTGAACAGAAGGAACTTAACATGAGGCAGAGGAGATGGTTGGAGCTACTGAAGGACTACGAGTTCCAGCTCAGCTATCACCCAGGAAAAGCCAATGTGGTAGTCGATGCTTTGAGTCGCAAGCATGCTAGTCTCGCTTAACTAAGGATAAAGGAGGAAGAGCTTATAGCTAGTCTGGACGCTATGCGGTTGGGACTAAGAGTGGGCAAGGATGGAGTTTGTCTGGCCTAGCTGTAGATTACTTCGGATTTCAAGGATAGGATCCGTCAAGCACAGCACGAAGGGAATGTGATGGAAGAGATGAAAATGGGAATGGATGATACGAAGCTGAAGGAGTTCCGTTTGGATGGAGGTGGCCTCTGGAGATACCGAGGGAGAATTTGTATTCCTAATTTCGGGGAATTACGCTGAATGATTTTGGATGAAGGTCACCGGGGAACGTTCTCAGTTCACCCGAGAGCTACGAAGATGTATCATGATCTGAAGGATATGTTTTGGTGGCCAGGAATGAAGAAAGATGTTAAGACTTACGTCTCACGATGCTTGGTGTGTCAAAAGGTGAAGATTGAACACTAGCGACCATCGGA
>JASCZI010181304.1:94140-106477 GCA_036250425.1 Stylosanthes scabra | reverse complement strand
TATTCGCACTGTAAATTAAAATACATAACAAATTAATCGTTGACAATACAATCATAAATTCAGCAAATTCAAAAACAACAAACATTTAAACAAATCTCAATTATAAAAAACACTCTGTTTGTGAGTAGGAATCCTCCTCATATCAGATCCACTTTGGACTTCTGGAATAGATGTAGATCCAGCCATTTCAAAATCCACAAACCTTAACCCTGCGTGCAGTAAATAAGAACCCAGACTATATCATCAAAAAGTTAAACTATAAGAAAAATTATATATCAGCAGAGATTAGTTACATATCATCAGAATGACAGAATATATCTCAACCCTACAGAAATCTGTGTAAACATATCATCAGAAATTAGAAGAAAAAAAAAAGAAAAATTAAATTATTTAGGATTAAAAGTAAAATAAAATTATGACAAAAAACACAAAAATTTCTTCAAAATTTGTTTGAATATATAACAGAAATCAGAAAAAATAAGGAAAAATTAAATTATTTAGGGTTAAATGTGAAGAATAGAGGCGACTTACTGGAAAGCGGCGGTGACACGGAGACGATAGGCGGCGACGACAACGAAAGGAAGTGAAGAACAGAGGCGGCTCACCGCTATCGGAAGTCACGCGACGAGCAGATCTGTAGAAGCGATGCTGTTTGAGCAGAACATCGGGGAGCAGAACGGTGACGAGTAGATGTGTAGAACGGCGATGAGAAGAACTGCATAAGTGACGCGGTTTGAGTAGTGACGCGAAGGGGCGATGAATCTCAGATTCGGTTTGAGCAAGCGACGACAGTAGACAGAGACGATAAGAGGACGATGATCGGTAGGTGTGTGAAGGGAGTGAGTGCGTTGTGTTTGTGGTGTGTGAAGGGAGAGAGTGGGTTGGGTCTGTGGTGGTGGAGCCGAGGAGTTGTGGGTGGGTGTGAGTTTTTTTTTGGTGAAAGGGTGGGTGTGAGTGATCAAAGAGAGAAAGTGAGAGTGTGGGTGGAGGCTAGAGTTTCATTGCAACATTACACATATCATATATATATATATATATATATATATAGAGGTGCGGATATGCGGATCGGATACGCGGATATAACTCTCAAATCCGCTATCTAATCCCCCAAATCTTCGGATCGGATCGTATCCGATCCGCATCTCGTCGGATCGGATCAAATCCACATAATTCGGATCGGATTTGTGGATTTTACCGTGGGTCTGCGGATCTGATCCGATCCATGTGCAACCCTAGACAAAAGTGCTCTCCCACTAGTCTGTCACCAATTCCAAAAGTCTTTCCTCTTTATTCTCTCACACTCGTTCTTAGTTTAACGCAAATTGTATCCCTTTCTTGTTTTTTTATGTTGGAGAAGAGAAAGTTGAAATATCGTAAACCTTAGGCAACTCATTAATATACTTGATTAGCATTAGTGAAAATAAAAATAATTCATCTTCATCCACAAGTCATAATTAACATAGAATTAATGAAAGTCGTCAATGAAAACCAGCTAGCCTAAACTACAATAAATTACAATACAATTAATGTTCAAATAATTCAAATGTACCTAAACATTCAATTCATAGACAAGAAAATGAAAAACTACTCCATACTTATCCTAAGCATTCTATAAAAAACGTCATAGACATGGAAGGAAAACATCATAAAATTACAAGAAGATATAAATCTAAAATTACTCAAGCTATAAATCAACAATAATAGGAAAGAACATATAAAGAAAGATCATAACATAAAAATCATCAAAATTTCATTAAAACAAGAGTATAAAGTATAAGTGCAACAACCTGAAAGGAAGCAAAATAAAAGGGATAATAGTACATGACAAGAAATTATAAGAGGTTTAAATGTAAATATAACAAGATTTATTGCTAAGAAATTAAGAAAAATAAAGACTAGAAAATAGAAAGTGTAAATATTCTGTTTCTTTCTCTCTTATGACTAAAATATTATGTTAATTCTAGCTAAGAAGAGAGAGCTTCTCTCTTTAAAAGAAGAATATAAAAGGGATAACTGTATTTTTAGTCACAATGGTTTGAGGGAAAAATCATTTTGAAAACAACTGTTTTTTCATTGCCAAATTGAACCATATGATTGTAAATTGTTTTAAAATGGTCCATGTACAAAATTTTGCCCCCCTCTTATGTACATAACTCTTTTCCTACGAAGCCCCAAACAGATTTGCAACAAAGAGAAATAAAAAGAGTAGAGAAGAGTAATGGAAGAAGATCCCTAAAACGTTGCAATTGCCGGAGAGTGTGTGATGGTGAAGCCCGAGAGAAGCAGCGATGATGCTAGGGTTTAGGGAAAGCTTCAATTTAACAACCTAAATTTTCGCACCTCATGATCGTGCTTAAATTCGGATGTTACCAACTATCAAAACTTTATTTCATTACTATAATCATTTAATATTGAGCCTCTACGAATTTACGTCGAAAATTCATTTTTATGAATCTACACAATTCACATATATATAATTATATATACACATTCACATGTTATTATTACATCTTAATAAATAAAAATAATTCAATTTACAAATCCTATCCTTCTAAAATTATAGCTGACAATAAGGCAATAAGAAAACTTCAACTAAAAAGAATACACAACAATTCAGAATATATATTTCGCTACTTGACCACGGATTCGTCCTAAAGCTTCCTGAATCTGTCATTATAATAATGTAACTAAAGGAGTGAGAACATCATCTTTTCGCGTTCTTAGTAGGGAAAATAAATACTATCAAAGTAAAAGAATATATGTACAAAGATAAATGTCCCTTCGAAAGACAAGGTTATCTTGAAATAAAACTTAAAATAAAGAAAGCTTTATGTAGAGTCAAATTTAATTTTTCTTTGGTTTTACAAATTATTAAAATGACTTTTGAAAAGAAAAACATAATCTTAAAACGCACTCTCATCATTACTCGAGACATTCTCGACAATGATACTCAAATCAATCAACTTAATTACAACATTACCGTTACCCAAACCTCAAATTACTTCCAAAAATATTCATCCTCGATTTCATTCCAACAACTTCAACCATATCAAACAAACTAATTATTACATAAAAAAACCCTCAGCGTCACCACCGTTAGCATAAGGGATTTCTCAGTTGATCATACACATAGAATTCAAACAAATAAAGCACAAGTAGATACAAGTAAGCAAGTAGCAAGAATGACACATAGCAATATGCAATAGGGAAAACTAAAACAAGTAGCAAACCCAAACAATAAATACAAATGCATGATATATTTCAATTCATCTCAAGGGGGAATCAATTCGGAAAGGTATAAGTGTGCGGCCACATCTTCCGACGGAGGGTCAACAAAGTCTCAAATATTGTCACGGAGCAAGTGCGGTGAACCACAACTATTACATCTACCTAGACAATATCATACAATCATCATTCAATTTCAATATTTTTTAAACATTATCTTGGAGCAAGTGGGGCAAACCACAACCCTTGCATTTACCCAGACAATATTATACAATCAAATTCAATTTCAATATCTTTTAAACATTATCCTGGAGCAAGTTGGGGCGAACCACAACCCTTGCATCTACCCAAGCAATATTATGTCATCGTTAATCAGTTTCATATCAATCAATAGTTGTAATCATAATTCAATATCACGTTTACAAGTACTCAAAAATGCTATTCAATCATCATAAGTCTCTTCATTTCAATTTAAAGTCTTCTCAATTCATAAATCTCACTCTCAATACCTTCTACTTTCTACGCACCGGTTCTAGACTCATTATGCAAGTTACATGGGTTTAAAAGGTTAAAGAAATGGTAAAAGAAAGTTAAGAATAGAGTGGGGTTAGAAATGCTTGTAAGATGAAGAATTTTTTAAGAAAAGTGAAGAAAAACATTTTGGACAAAGTTATGTGCACCATTGTGAAAGAGACTGGTCGGACGCTCGGGACGAGGCCTTGTTGTTGTTAAAAAGCCTTATCCCTCGCGTCGTGTCACAGTTTAAAAAGATGGATGTCATAAGGGTGCAACCAAGTTAAAAATACCGAGTACGTCAGTACGAGACTCGAGTCGTTCTCCCTAGGAAGCAGAAACATGATGTTTATTTCTGATTGGGGGTTGGTTGCGATTGATTGTTGAGAATAGAGTGCAAGTAAAGCAGATTAATGACAATAATGATAAAAGAGTGCCCGACCATGGATTGAAATACGGTGCATCCCTATGATTACTGCTAATCCCAGGGCGGATGAACTGTCACCTAGAAGGAACAAACCACCACAGGGTGGAGAAATTAATCCTTGTCAGCATATCTGATAAACCCCATTTCGATGGGTTATTTCATACCATTAATTGACTAATTATCGACCTCTCACCACTTAAATACTAGCAAAATAGGCTTGTTTGCACTTAGTAGTTCTTTAGGGCTGTAATTGTAATTATATGCTATTTTGGCCAATTTTTACTATGTTTTAAACCATTTCCCGTTCCGCAAGATGCCTTGATGTATACGCTCAAGTGTTTCAGGATTTAATAGGCGAAGTTCGGAGCGGAAGTGGCCGGAAAGAGTGAAAGGAACGAAAGGATCGCAACAAAACCTAGAAGGTCATTTCTGGACCCCATGCGTATGCACAGAATGGAGCCATGCGTACACATCCAGCCTTACGAGGCACGCCCAATTGGTGGTTTCGGCACCTATGCGTACGCATAAGAAGCTTCCATGCGTACGCATTAGGGGGTTTCAGCATCTATAAATAGAGGAGCCATTCACCATTTCAAGAGAGCCCACTTCCATATTCTTAGTTTAGTTTCTAGGGTTCCATTTTAGGTTTTTGTCCATTTCACTAGCCAAACATTTATCGCTTTATTTATTGCTTGTTTATTTTACTGTTACTCTGCCAAATTTCAGTTTTAATTAAATTACTTTACCGTTACTTTGCCGATTTTCAACTTCCATTTTTACCATTTTACTGTCGTTATTCTGTCCGTTTATTTTCCCGCATTTTACGACTTTTACCTGGTGTTATGCTGCCAATTTTATTTTCCGCAATTATGATTTTCGGAAGTAACGAGTAGTTTCCCATAGTGTCTCGGCATTGGGTTGAAATGTGCTAATAATCTTAGCCTTTGGTCCGCCATAGGTCGGATGGGGAGGAATGGGGTTAAGTTCACTACCGCTATTCGTACGCCCCTGCCAACAAAGGTGAGGGCCTCGCGACACGGATTCAATTTGATGCCTTGATGCATGAGTTGTTGTCCTGGTGACAGCATGATTCACCGAGTTCTTTCAATCTCAAGTTGTTGACTGCAAACTCCCGCCATGCGTGCACCGCTGGTGAGTTTATTCCAGTAATGCGGATTTACTCACAGTTGTGTATGCCAATGATATGCGGATAAGGATTAACCTCTCCACTCTGTGGTGGTTTGTTCCTCCTAGGTGACAGCTCATCCAACCTGGGACTGGCAGTTATCATATGGATGTACAGTATTTCAACCCATGGATGAGCACTCTTTTATTATTACTGTCTTTAAACTGCTTTCATTGTGCTCTGTTCTCAACAATCAAACTGCAACCAAACCCCAATAAAAATAAGCTACCTGTTTTCGCTTCCTAGGGAAGAACGACCCAAGTCCCATACTCGGTATTTTTAACTTGGTTGCACTCCTGTGGCATGCATCTTTTTAAACGGTGACAGAGGGAGGGATAAGACTTTTCAACGACGAGCCTCTCCCAAGCTCCGTCACATTTTTTGCGCCGTTGCCGGGGAAGCGAAAATGTTGTTTTTTTTTATTGATTGTGAATATATATGTGAATACTGTAAATATGATAGTCGTTTAATTTTTCTTTTGTAGTTTAGTTTTATTTTTGTTTTTGTTATGAATGCTGAGGTTGCATTCGGATCCTGGCTCGCTTTTGTTTGATCTTGAAATCCAACGAACTTTACGCCGAACAAGGCAAGCCAGGTGCCGAGCTGAACTCGCGAGACTGGCATTAGATAACAATCCTTTTTATTTTTCTGAATCTGATTTCGACTCTGATACACGATTTAGTTCTTCTGTTTCAGGTACCATCACAATGGCAGACAAACTGACTCTCAAATAGATCGGTGATGCTAGTACAACATTTGATAACCAGCCGAATCGATTCCTAGAACTCAATGCCAACTTCGAACTCAAGTCTGGTCTAATAAATCTTTTGCCGAAGTTCTATGGAAGACCGGGTGAAGACCCCATCAAGCATATCAAAGATTTCGAGGTTATTTGCGCCACCACTAGAAGGACCGGTGGTGACAAAAATGCCATCAAAGCCTTCGCTCTACCTTTCTCCTTGGACCACAGGACGAAGGATTGGTATCACACCCTGCCTGCAGAAGTAACCTCTGATTGGTCAACCTTCAAGAAAAGGTTCTTGGAAAAGTACTTCCCGCCTTTCAAGACCAATGTCATCCGCAAGGAAATTTCTGGAATTGCACAACTCCATGATGAAACTCTATATGAATATTACGAGCGATTCAAGAAGTTGCTCGCCTCGTGCCCCCATCATTCTATATCTGATTTCCTGCTTATCAATTATTTCTGCGAAGGATTGACATACACTGATAAGGCAATGATTGACGCCTCCAGTGGTGGAGCTTTAATGAACAAAACACCAGAAGAGGCATGTGAGATGATAGAAACAGTGGCCGACGCCAACCGACACTTCAGTACTAGAGCAAAGAGTAAGGTTGTGTGTGAGGTAGCACCATCAGAATCCACTCTGCTGGCCAAGTCCTTGGTAGATATTGTAGCAATGATTAAAGAGATTAAGGAAGGGCGGCAAATCACCTCACCTCTATTGAAGCAGAATCTTGAAAATTCATACCAAAAGCCTGTTAAGCACTGTGGGATCTGCTCGTGCGACTCCCATTACACTGATGAGTGCCCGCAGCTTCAAGAAGATAACACGGTAGCTGCCACGCAGGATTTCTTTGAAGCTACTGCAAACCCTCCATACAATAGGCAATATCGTAACCAAGGATGGCGTGATAATCAGGTCACTCGCTGGAATTTACCTCAACAACAGCAAGGCCAACCACGACATCTCTACACCTTCAGTCAGCCCTAGAATAATCAAAATACCAGATATCAACCTCCGCACAACTGTCAACAATCTCTTCCAGAAAACAACCCTTCGCTTAATTATGATGAACTCGTCTGTACCTATCAAAGGGAAAACCAGGGATAAGGGAAACACAGAAAAGAACGGCGGCTCAGTTGGCCCAAGTAAGGAAGATGTTCCAAGGAATTACTAACCAACCAACCCAAGTGCAACTTCTTGCCCCAAGTCCACTCCCATCACAACCCATATCGAATCCAAAAGGAGGCATTAATGCATTCCAAAACAAGGATAAAAAGAAGATGAGAGATGGAGATGAAAGAAAGGAAGGGAGTGCCAGATGGTGGTATGAATTGTTAGCACAGTTAGCAGATTCTGATGATGAAGAAGAGGAGGATGATGATAACTCTGACGAGGAGGACGATGAAGAGGAAGAAGAAGATGAAACCAAGGGCAAAGAAGAAGAAGAAAGCGAAGATGAATCCGACGAAGAGGATAATGATGATTCTGAGGAAGAAGAAGATGAAAAGAAAAGCAGTGACATGGACAAAACCTTCTTCGTAGCAACCCTCTTCAGCAATAAGAGAGTGAAAGAGGAAATCCCTGTCAAATGCGAAGACCCTAGCCCCTGCCTGGTAACCTGCAGGATTAAGGATGTAATAGTGCGAGAGTGCCTGTGTGACCCTGGGGCCTGCAGCAGTGTAATGCCTTATGAGCTTTACAAATTCCTGGGTCTGGGACCCCTCAAGGAGACAAAGGATATATTCACTACCGTAGATGCTAGTGTTGTATCCGTGGTAGGAATTGCAGAGGATGTACTGGTTAGAGTGGGAGAATTAACAATCCCTGCAGACTTTTGATAAGGCAGAAACCGATAAGGCAAGAATCAAATGCTCAAGCCTCAGTAAGCTGTTCAGAAAGCTCAAGGGACTGAAAAGACTTCTTCACCAAAAGAAGAGAGCAGACGCTCACCTGGTGAGGAATAACTCCAAGTGGAAGTGACGACAGCCAATACCTATGCGTCCAACTTAAGGATGTTAAACGAAAGTGCTAGGTGGGAGACAACCCACCATGGTAACATCATTCTGACCTTACTCTTTGTCTAGTTACTGCACATTTGCTTGATTAATTGTGATAACTGTTTAAACATAATTAGACTAGTTTAGGGTTTGTATATACTAAAAAAAAAGGGTGTGATGCGTACGCACCACTACATCCCTGTGCGCACGCACCTAAACTCTCGGAGGAGGGAATGTACAACGTCACATTAATGTGTACGCATTCACTCTATGAGTACGCATCCGTAGGCTGACACCGAAAAAAGAGAGGGGTCCATAAAAGGACCCCATCTTCATTCACTTTCTCACACACTTCCACAAACTTTTCCTTTCTTTTTCCATTCACTCATTTCAAGTAAGATCTTTTCTTTTCTCTCTTCATTAAATGCTTCCTTTCTCATGCTTCCAATCATTGCTTCTCTTTGATTGTTCTCCATTTTGATGATGCCATTTGATGTTCGTGTCTAGTAGTTGTAGTTAGTAGCTAATGATTGAACATAATTAGTATTAATGTTTAGTAGATATTAGTAGTAGATGGTAGTTAATAAATGCATAATCTTTGATTAGGTAGGAATGGATTAGTGCAAAAATGACCTTTTGCCTGCTGAGATGCTTGTTTCCATAATGTCTATGAATGATGAATGCTAGAAACACCATATGCTTTGATGATAATTTTTGTATGATGAAATGCATGAGCGATCAACATGTGTTTGGCATAAAAATATATCTTTAAGTGTAACTAGCATCATCTATAGGTTTTTGATACGTAATTTAAATTTAGTGATTTTTGAAAATGGTGTATGAACGTGAACACTTTATTAAAGTTGCATATTAAGAGAAAACCTATAAAAGAACCTTATTTTGGAATGTCTGATGTTTATGCTTATTGCAGATGGCACGCACAAGGTCTGCCACTCTGGCCAATGGAAAAACAAAGTTGTACCGATCGCCGACGCGAGTCTCACCAAGACTCGCGGTATTATAGTAAAAAGACCCCGTGCAACCACAAACTTAGACTCCAGATGTTCCAGCTGAAGAGATAGTCACTTCGATTCTGCCGCCAAAGAAACGCCAAAACTATAGGATGACAGGGGAAGGCTCCTCCAGGAAGGACACCAAGACCCCGTGTAGGCGATCCCGCCGGATCACTGCACTGTACAGTGTCACTAAACCATTGTCAGAAGAGAAGGTGGTCATCGAAATCAGCGATGACTCAGTGCAACAAAAGGACACAAACCTGGAGCAAGGTGAAGCCTTACCAAGTGCAGAAGGTGGAGGCGGAGTGGACCTCCCTAAAAATGATGTGTACGACGCACTCTAGGCAATGCTAGATGCTGAATAAGAAAACGAGGCTGAAGAGATCCCTGGTTAATGAGACCTTGACAGCGTAATTCAGAACTGGAGCAGAATTGAGCCAGACGTGGGTCCTGCTGGACCTGACCAAGGACCACCTCTAGCAGCAAACTAAACATGGTACCACTCTCCACTTGCACAGAGGACTGTGCAATTTTCAAGTATGGGGAGGCGAGTATTATGCGAGAGGAGCAGACAGCGCAGAAATAAAAGGGGTCACAATTTTCCAACTCTTTGACCTATACTATCTAATCTTAGACTATCTCCAAGATGTTTTTGTATATATTTGTTTAATTGCTTACCTCTCTTGACTTTCTTGACTATGATTGTGAATATATTCTGCTACATATATTAGGATTTCTTAAAACTGTTGCCTTCTTTTTGGGAACCCACCCGAAAATTTTTGAAAAATTCTTTATTTGAAATTGATTTTCACACTCATGATAATTATTCAATCATAGATGAAAGGAAAAGAACACACAAACCAAGTGAGTATTTGAGCCTAATTGTAGTGGTCATCTTTACCACTTATTTCCTTTTGACACGCCCGCTCGGGTGGAGGAACTTTCATCGTTGTGGTTGAAAGCCCTTATCCCTCACAGGCGGCGTCAGAACGTTTAAAAAGTGTCACAAGGGTGCAACCAAAATACCGAGTACGGGACTCGGGTCGTTCTGCCTAGGAAGCGAAAGGGAAAGTTTATTTTTGATCGGGGGTTGGTTGCAGCTGATTTGTTTTGAAAGCAGTTCGCAGTTGAAAGCGGTTGAAAACAGTAAATAACAATGATAATAAAAAAGTATCCCGGCCGTGGGTTGAAATACTGTGCATCCCTATGATCACTGTTACGTCCCAGATCGGATGAGCTGTCACCTAGGAGGAACCTCTGCGTATCCGTGGCATGCTAGCGATGAGATACTAATCCCACGATGGACTCGAGTTAAACCGTGTTACCGGATTGAACTCACAAGGGTGTGGGTATGGCAGTGGAGTCAGCGATCCAACCCACTGATCAATTCCTGAACGAACTCTTTAGAGACCTGCTGTCACCAGGCCCTAATGCACTCGACTGGATTGGCGTTGGAGTCTGCGATCCAAGAACTGGGGTTGAACGAACTCTTTAGAAATCCTGCTGTCACCAGGTCCTAATGCACTTGTACCCGTGATCACCGTGGTGAATCCGCGTTGCAGGGACCTCACCCTTTTTTCTAGCAGAGGCGTATGAATAGCATTACGGGTTTAACCCGTTCCTCCCCATCCGATCCTGGATGGGAACTCGCAGCTAAGGTCATTTGCACATTTCACCCCACAACCGAGACACTATGGGACTCTACTCACTAATTGCGGAAATCATAAAAGCATAAATCGACATCATAACAGTATGTAAAAGCGTAGTTTGCAGGAAAATAAACGGACATAATAACGGTAAAGTAATTTGATTAAAACTGAAGTTCGACAGAATAATAGTAATATAAACAAAAAACAATAAAATAAAAAGTTTGGCTGGTGAATGGACAATAAACCTAGAATGGAACCCTAAAATACTAAGCTAAATGTGGAAGTTGGCTCTCTTGAAATGGTGAATGGCTCCTCTATTTATAGATGCTGAAATCCCCTAATGCGTACGCATGAAAGCTTCATATGCGTACGCATTAGTGCCGAATCCACCAAAAGGGCGTGCCGCCCAAGGCAGGGATGCGTACGCATGGCTTCCTTCTGTGCTTACGCATGGGGTTCAGAAATGGCCTTCTAGGTATTGTTGCGATCTTTTCGTTCCTTTCGCTCTTTCCGGGCACTTCCGCTCCGAACATTGCCTATTAAATCCTGAAACACTTAAGCACACACATCAAGGCATCGTGCGGAACGGGAAACAGTTCAAAACAGAGTGAATGTTGGCCGAAGTAGCAGATAATTACAATTATAGCCCTAGGGAACTACTAAGTGCAATTAGACCTATTTTGCTAGTATTTAAGTGGTAAGAGGGCGATAATTAGTCAATTAATGCTATAAATTTACCCATCGGGACGGGTTTTATCACATCCCCACACTTAAATCTTGGCATGTCCTCATGCCCAATTAAATCAAATATAGAGGAGTAAACACCAATGCTATGATGTAATACGTATGCATACATAGAAGGAAATAAAAAACTGTGCGAAGAACGGGCAAAGAGCACTGCAGCAAGTGCTAATCCATCCGAACGGTTCAAGCTCACATAGAGATATAATTGATTTCACAGAGCACAAAGGTTCACCAAGCGCAGAATCAAGGAATAAGAACCTTACCCGGTCGTGTTTACGTTCAACTCTCGGTGTATCGGGTTAAAAAGGCTCTCGGTTCCCATCCAACTCCTGCTTTTCTTGACTTGCCTTTCATCTCGTCAATCCATACTGCGGTGTATACCTGTGTAATCATCAGAAAGATCTTTCTGGGCTTGTAACGGGGCTAGGGTGAAGGTTTGGAAGTATTAATTTGGGAAAGGTGCGCTAAAAGTTTGAACATTCTGATTAATCCAAGACACCTATCCTGATGTTCTTCACCCTATTCCCACATCCCCATGTTATTTCCATGACATGCACTTCTTCTTTTTGTTGCATGGCATTCGCATTTATGTTTTTTTTTTCCGCAGCTTTGCTGCTTAGGAATGACAAGGGTTCTTTTTTCGGAATTTTTCTTCTTTTGAATTTTTCATTCCCTTGCCATTCCTTTTGATTTTTGTGCGAGTGCCCTTCTTTTTAGTGCTTCAGTGCATGCATGTGCCCTCCAAATACCTTTGATTTTCTTTTGGAGTTCTCCCTTCTTTTTATTCTTCACACAAATAGTTCTTCTTGTTCCCTTTATTTTCTTCTCTCC
>JASCZI010181304.1:64310-79219 GCA_036250425.1 Stylosanthes scabra | reverse complement strand
ATATATGAAAAAGATAATTCTTAAATATTAACAATGATATATAATAGAAAATTTTAAAAGTAATTGAAGTAGTTAAAAAAATAGTAGAATTAATTTGGATTTTTTTTAATGATAACAAAAATATTAGTGAAATTTTGGTGTAAGAGATTTTAAAATGTTGATATAAATTAAAGTGAATTGTTGAATGAAATGTTTGTGATTAGTATTTATAAAATAGAAAAATTATATTTTTAAATTAAAAAAAGTGCAAACTACAATTGCAAAAAAGAAAAAAAGCAAAAAAAAAGAAAAGAGACTCTTCCTCATGGGGAACGGTGCATGGACTCACTCTACAATTGCTCCAATGGAAAGGGGATTCTAATGTGTCAGAAAAAGAGCAAAGGGAACTAGCATTGGAGTTGCTCTTAGGCTCTTGGGTCATCGAAAGGATGATATAGCACCTCTGTGGTACAAGGATCCTGAAGTAGAGGAGCTTGAGATTGGGCTTATGCAGTTTGCTACTGATATGGATGCAATTAATATGGCGAGGTTAGGCATAGCAAGGAGATGTGTTGAGTTGTACGTGGTTCATGAGGGTTTTGATGACGAAGAAATCCCTGAGATCGGATGGATGGATGGATGTTGGAGGGAATCAGCAGGAACGAGATAAAGCTGTTGGCTAGGAAGCTGATGGTGCTGTTGGGGATGAAGAGGTTGTTGTTGCAGAAGAAGAAAGTGTTGGTGTTAAGGAAGAGCAGGTTCATGCTCAATGTGTTCATGGTCAAGATGTTCATGATCAAGGTGGTGTGAATACCAATGAAGATGGAGCTGATGCTTTAGGTTATGGGGATAGAGTTGTTGACGATGAAGAGCAGAATGAAGATCAAGAAGAAGAACTTGGCGATGCTGAACAGCAGGAACAACATAATGAAGAAGAACATTAGAATGAAGATCAAGAAGAAGGGCTTGGTGATGTTGGAGAGCAGGAACAACGCATTGAAGAAGAGCAGCATAATGAAGATTAAAAAGAAAGAGCTGTTGATGATGAAGAGGATAGTGTTGATGGGGTGTACATTCCATTTCATGAGGTGACTGATAGTGCTGATAATGTTCATTTCATAGATAGTGATGATGAATTAGGTTTGGCGGATAATGGATTTGGGAATAGGGTAGACTTACTGAGCAAGCTTCTGCTGGCAAGTGACACTCATTACATTTTTAGCAAATTGGGGTAATATGAAGAGGGTTTTGCTATTAAAATGTAATTTGAATCATTTAACTGTCAATAACAAACACAAAGGAAAAATAGTAATTTGAGCCATTTTAAACAAAATTGCAACCTTCGTAACCAACGTGAGGACAGAAAGGATTTGTGACCAAATTGATTTTATCCCACAACCTTAATGACAAAAACATAGTTATCTCAACATAAAACTAAAACCTAAAACTTCAAAATAAAACTTATGATTATTCCTCCTTTGATCCATCTTCAATCAATGAGTCTTAGCCTCCCTTATTTTCTATTCATTTGGGTCTTCATTATCCTCAAATGGTGCAAAAATTGGCCCAAGAAACCCTTTTTTTTTTAGCAACTCACTTGATTTTTAATATAGTCATGTGCAGATGAAGTTGCGCACACACTTTAAGACAGAATAAAGTTGGAGAGAGTAAAGTTGCGTGCGCAACCACTTGAGAGTATTCATATGAACATATGCATATCATTTTTAAGCTCTGGATGTTAGCTTTTAAATAGAGTTGGAATCATATTATTTGGATCTCTCTTGTTTAAGTTATAATCAAATTAGTCTGATGGGGTCATAATTGACAACATTGGGAATATTCTTGGTATTAATCTTTGAACGCAAATGCCACCTAGATTCGTTTAGAATTGGAAAGAATGTTCAACATTAAAGTAATAGAACTTGACTTCTTCTTTTCAACGAGTCTAAGTTTGCTATAATCCGATGACTGTAATGTCTTTTCTTCTCTTTTTCCTTTTTGTTTCTTCGTAAAATCTCCACTTTTGCATTTTTTTACTCCTTCCAAGTCATCATTAGCCTTATACCCATTGAAACACTTGAATAAATATATCAAAGCATAAAATGAAATGAAGGTGAAATTAAAATTTTAATTTACAAGTTAAAAAATGAATTTTCTAATTAAAGCACGATTACAGAAGTATTTCACCAAAGCACTCATTCACAATGTGATTTTGTGTGAGTTTATGTAGACAAATCCACCAATTCAAGCATAAAACTCATAGTAAAATGTGGATTGATCAATCATATTAGATTTGATTTAAATATTAAACTGCTAAAATAAAACAAGATAACTATTTTAAATTAGATTTGATCTTAAAAAATTAGATCAGATTTAATTTAAATATTAAACTCCTAAAAATACTAATAAACAAATCAAATTTTAATCTAAACAACCCTAAAATACTCTATCAAAAAATTTCTTTCACTTGATTACTCCATCTTCAAGTAATTTTAGAATCTGAACTAAATCCAACCATCTTTATAAGATGTGGTCTAGATTTAGTGAACTTAAATTCCAAGTAGCTTTAAAAAATTCATACTTTTGCGTCTAAGTCAATGTATTTTCTCTTGAGATGAACTCTTGGTCTCCTTAAGTTTTAAGATTGATATAATATTTTTATTTTAATAATATATGATCGTTTCAAAATTTTATTTTATCATTTGTGTTAAAATGACCAAAACATCCTCTTAAATACGTATCAAATAAGTGGACACTGGACAAAAACCGATGCTTTATCCGCAAAAGCAAACACATGCCATATTTTGTTGTGCTCAATACGGCTCCTGCTCAGGATTCTTCTTGATGAGTGGGTTTGAGTTCTATACTCAGTGTCGTTACATTGTTCTCCATTATCGGAATTTTAGTCCATCGTGTTTAGGGTTTGACAAATAGTTTTATAGTTTGTATTTATGTTTCGCTTGTTGTGATCTGCTACTTGGATTGTTATTGATGGATGATTGGAATAATATCGCAAAAGCTCCATAATTGCAAATTGGGGTAGTGAACTTCTTTCTCTTGTTCCATGCACCACTAACGCTGCCCTTGCTAGAACCATTTATACTGCTCCAGTACTAGTCACTAGACGAAGCACACATTTGCTCTTTCATGACAATTTCATCAATTGAATTCTCGAAATTTAAAATGGGAAACCCTAAAAAAGTTTCGAAACATCAAAAGGGAGAGGAAGAAGAAGTGTGTGGCACGACATCGTTTTGAAATTTTTGGGAGGGGCCTATGTATCCCTCTCAATATCCAACTATTCCACCTTGGCAACAGAGATATACACTTGGCATTGGAACCGACATGTCATTAGGGTAACCTACTGGCAATAGGTTATAGGAACTGAATTGTACATTTAATATAAGGAACAGAGACCGATTTAATAAGTTAATATCATTAAAGAGTGTTAGGAACTGGAGTGAATATTTACTCTATAAAAAAAAAAGAAAAAGGAAGATCTAATAATTGATCTGCCAGTGCCCATCTTGATCATAATTGCGATCTCTAAAGAACTGCAACCCCAACCCCATGAGACCATGAGAGCTGTTTCTCCTCAGTCCTTCCATACCTAATAAAGTTGACTTTAAATTAAAGGACAGAATTTCTTTCCTTCTTTTAATAAAACAAAATATAAAAGCTGAATAAGCCTTGAGCAATACTGAGTAGCAGCAGTAGCTAATTGGCCCCCACATTTTAGTAATAATTTCCATTCCTTCTTATGAGCTGTGATCTCACCAGATATGTGTGTCACCTGTCACCATATGCAGGTGTTCCAAAACGCCAAAATACACCCACTTTCTCATTTTCCATGTTTTTTAAAACAGATATATTATCATTTTTTAAAAAAAAGTTATAATATGAAATAAACAATTAATTAATAATACTTAAAAATATTTTATTATAATTTTGTTCTTTCATTTAGAAACAGTGTTGAATTGAATGCTTCTAGATGTCAACAAAAAAAAAAATGCTTCCAGATGAAGACAATCTTTGTATTTTTATATGGATAAAAATACAATTTAATCTTAAAATTTATAATATATTACTGTACTAACTTTTTAATATATATTATGCTAACCATCATTACTTAATGTCTGAGCTAAACTTTGGATTATAAATTTCTCTATAATTTATAATATAAATTAAAATATACAGTTAGTCTTTATAATTTCAATAAAATTTAAATTAATTCATATATTTAAAAAATTTATAATTAAGTCCATGTAATCAATTAAATTTTGTAATTAAATTTCTATCGTTAAGAAAATATTGGAATTAATTGAATACTCTTTACATATTCTAAGTTTGATCATGTTGATTGTGATATTAATTTTTGAACTTGAGAATATGATGAAAAGTATTCAATGAATTACAACTTTTTTTGAATGATATAAATTTAATTATAAAATTTATTAATTGCAGAGATCCAATTACAAATTTTTTAAATTTACAAAACCAATTTGCAATTTTAATAAACTATAGAGATTAAGCGCATATTTTAACCTTTATAATTAAAGTCACTAATAATAAAAGGATTTCCTGCTAAAGAATTATAATTACTATTGCAATTGGTCCAAAAAGAAATTCACCAATATGATTTGTAAAAAATTCAAAATAAAAAACAAGTTGAGGCATATACGTGTCAATCACTTTATTTACATTTACACTGCCTTGATGGAGGATCTCCTAGTGTGCTGCACGGGCGTCCCGTTAACCCTTTGTTTAGATTCATAGAAATTGGAAGGAAGGAAGGAGAAAGAAAGAAAAGAAAATGGATAGAATTTACTATTTTCTCTTATTTGGTTGATAAAAAAAGAGGAAAAGAAGAAAAAATTTTAATGTGGAATCCACCAAAAAATTTTCTTGGCTTCTTAAACGAGAAAATCACATGAAAGCTTGTTTTTGACGTGGAACTCACTGAAGAGTTAACATTCTCCTCATTCTCTCTTCTGTTTTCTGTTAAACCAAATAAATAAAAAGAAACTATACTTCTCTCTTCATTTTCCCTTCTGTTCATTCTCTTTCTTTTTCTATTTTCTCTTGTCAACCAAACAAAGTGTAAGAGTAATATGTATGAGTTGTGTATGTGGGTGAGTGACTGGGTGTAATAAGTTCAAAAAAAGAAAAAGAAAGATAGACCAAAGATCGAAAACAATTTTTGAGATTGATCGCATACACTAAAATAATTTCTAACGTTGTATTCACATATTAAAAAAAAAATCTAAAATTGGTCAATGTAACCCAAGTTAGTTGTATGATCTAATGATGCGAATAGTATGTATATCATTGTACATTATGATAATAATATGTGTATAGAAAAAATCACATATCAATGAGTGACACGTAATATGTTGACGTGAATAATAATATTATGTGTCACGATACTTGTTCAAGTGCTATTTTAGTGGGATTTTTTTATAAATAAATAAAAAATACAAAAATTTACATAAATAAGCACGCTCACATGAATTTACATATTTAGACACTTGTTACTTATTTCGGGCTCTGCAGTCCCGGAATTGATTCCGGAACTGCAAAGCCCGAAAATGGTTCAAAAAAAATTTTAGCCAATTCCGGGACTGCAGAGCCCGGAAATCGCATAAAATTCATAAAGGCTTTTAGGTATGGCTTGGATATATTATTGTTTCTGTTGCCATGGATAAATAAATCGAAGTCATGTATGACTTGTTAGTTGATTATAAAGGCCCTTAAATACATTACTTTAGTTCTGATAATATATTGTTTAGGTTAAAACTGACAACTAAAATACATAAAAAAACTTTCTAAACTTTTCGATTTTTAAGGAAACATTTTTTTGAGGTTGAATTATGATACAGTAATTTCAGCCATGAAATGGTAATGAGAAGTGGACATAAACACACCCCTAAAAAAGGAATATTACTGACAAAGCTATAAACACAGAAGCGAGGTTTAAAATGTGGAATAAAAATTCTTATTTCTCATTATCTTCTACTGAAATTACAATGTGTATATATATATATACAAGTATGGAAGAAAACAACAGCTCAGCAAATCTCTCCAAAGATTGCAAGATCACAAAATTCACCAAAAGCAAATCCTAACTACTTGATTCACTAAATTCTATGACTCACTACTTCTAAAATAATGGAAAAAGACAAATGCAAACAGTATGCCATTTTCAGGCTCTGCAGTCTCGAAATTGGCTAAATTTTTTTTTGAACCATTTACTGGCTCTGCAGTCCCGGAATTGATTCCCGGAATAAGTAACGGGTGCCTAAATGTGTAAATTTCTGTGAGCGTGCCTATTTATGTAAATTTTATATTTTTTATTTATTTATAAAAGAAAATCCTATTTTAGTGTCACAATATGATTCTTTTATATTTTATTTTAAATAGTGAAATTTTTTAAATCTAATTATCTCATAAGAATTGTTAAAGACTAATTTATTCTACTATTTCTTTCTAGGGTACTACTCATAGTGGTTAGTGTTGAAAGAAAGGGATTTCTTCCTAGACGTCACCTCCAAGCCCAAATGTAATTTTGAGAGAGTGGAATTGTACCCACAAGGAGTCCAACGTTTAAGTTTATTAAGAGGATTAAGAGGCACAAGGATTAGGTTACAATTTCTTACATTTAGAAAATTTTGTCATTTGTATTTATAGTATTTGGTAGCTAGAATTCACACAAGATCTCTTGAGACTTTGTCTCTTTTCGGGTGACACGATCCAAGTCATTCATTACTTGATCCCTTTTTTGTCTTAATTAGTTGTGTACTATATTACTCAACCCGAAAGTCTTAGCTTAAGCCTAATTCCAGTTCCCACCTCCCTTCCCTTTAAGACGCATCACTACACATTCTTTCTATTGTAAAGACGCCATTGGAGTTGTTGGGTTGTCACTGCTGTTATTGTTTGGTCATCTTTCGATGTTCTTAAAAAGAATTATTTTTATTTTGGGCCTAACTTTTGAGTTTGTCGGTAATACATATTAAAAGTTTAATTAAAAGCAACAAAAGTTTTAAAATGGTATCAGTCTTATACAACAAGTGTTATACAACAAGTGACTGATTGTTGTGAGCAACAACAGCAAGAAGCTATTAAGGAAGCTTACTTCAAGTTAGAAAATAAGAAGAAGATGAAATTTAAGGAAGTGAGAATAATTAGACTGAGAGCAAAGAATTGAGAGAGACCACAGAATGAGAGAGATATTTTGGTGATGATGAATATTCTATTATGATTGAATGATACACTATACATTTTACACTGAGACTATACACTGTATATACATTTATGAAAGCACTAGATAAATAATTAACTCCATAATTCTAGATTTAGATCTAATAAATATTCAAACTAACTAATAATTTTCTTCATTTGAAATTTGATTTGAATTTTATTTGCATGTCGGCTATCAGCTGTATATTCTGTAACAAAAGTACTAAATCTGAAAAAAAAAAAAAGTCAAGATTTTTAATAAATAAAAATTTATGAAAAGGTAAAAATTTTTTAAATTTTATGGATCAATGTCAATATTTTAATTTTACTTTTCTATTGCGCTCACGTTTGAAAGCCAAATGAACTATCGAGTAGATCTTGATTAAAGCATAGTTCCCTATATTTGACCAGTGAATTTGTCAAACCAAAATATGTGCTCAGACCACGTGTCAAAGCACAGACATGTAGCTCAGAGTTCAAATTCTCAAAACAGGCGCATCTTATTCCATAACTGAGAAATGAGAATGCATAGATTAGTGGCAACACACACTCTTATGACTTATGAGAAGAAGATAATACTAATTTAATATTTGGGCCACGTGGGTGTTCTGTTTAGAGACAACCAAGCATTATTACATCAGTTATTTTTCCTAATTATTTGGCTTTTGGCCACTATGCCAAAGGTAATAGCTTGTTAATCCTAAGATTCACTCCAAACCATAAAAAGTTGCTGTAAACTTGCTGTCCGTCTCGGCAAAAAAATATGTGAGTTTGTTGAATGCTGGAAGAGAGGGACCTGTACAAACCATTTTTTTTTTAAAAAAAAGTTCACTAATTTTGGAAAGACGATTAAAGTGATCCCCAACTAGAGAGACACGTTAATAAAATAAAGAAAGTGAAGAGTATTTGAAGTAAGGAAAAATAAATTCTATTTTTCTCTTGATCTTTTGCTGAATGATAGCTTACAATTTACATACATGTTAACCTACTGCATCTTATCTTAACAAATCTCTAAAAATGATTCTTATCCTATCATAATGATAACTCACTAAACTTAACAAATTCTACAAGATAGATTGAGATAAAGTAAAGGAAAGTATTTATTTGATATGCTGCACTTTATATTCTAATATGCCCCCGCAAGCTGGAGGATGAAATATGTCAAGAATTCCCAGCTTGGATAAATTGAGATGAAAAGGTTGTGAAGACAACGACTTGGTAAGGATATCGGCCAACTGATTGGAAGAATGGATAGGAAGAAGTTTCATGACCTCGGCTTGTGCTTTTTGTCGTACGATGTGACAATCAACCTCTAAGTGTTTAATACGTTCATGGAACATGAGATTCGCAGCAATGTGGAGAGCACTCCTGTTGTCACAATAAAGCACAGGAGGACGATCACGAGAGATGTGAAGATCATGTAATAAATTGAGAACCCATTGTAGTTCACATGTGGTAGTTGCTAAAGCACGGTATTCAGCTTCAGTGGATGAACGAGCAACCGTGGTTTGCTTTTTGTTTTCCAACTAATTAAGGAATTTCCCAAAAAGAATTAATAGCTGGTCAGAGAATGGCGAGTGTCCGGACAACCAGCCCAATCAGAATCACTAAATCCACAAATTTGTAGTGAAGAATTCCTCGGAAAGAAGGGTCCCTTGCGAGGGCTTCCTTTCAAATAGCGTAGAACTCTAATAGCTGCTTTGTGATGATTTTGAGTAGGTAAGGCCATAAACTGACTGAGTTGTTGAATGGCATAGGTGATATCTGGTCGGGTTGTAGTGAGATAGATGAGGCGACCAACCAAACGACGATAAATGAAAGGGTCATGAAGAAGAGGACTATCATCCTGGTACAATTTAGTCGCACTATCCATTGGAACAGAGGCGGGTTTAGCTCCCAACAAACCAGTATCATCCAGTAGGTCCAAGCAGTATTTGTGTTGAGATAGAGAAATACCTTTTGTGGAATGAGCAACCTCAATTCCCAAAAGATATTTTAAAGTTCCCAGATCCTTGATTTTGAAGGTTTCGTCCAAAATGCGTTTGATATTGGCTATCTCAGGCAAAGAATTCCCTGTTATAACAATATCATCCACATATACTAGCAAGATACAGACGTCATTACCCACAATCTTAATGAAAAGGCTGTAATAAAAAACTGTCTATTGATACCCATGAGAAATTAAGAGACTGGATAACTTAGCATACCACATTCTACTTGACTGGCGCAAACCGTAGAGGGATTTAAGAAGCTTACAACACTGGTTTGGATGTGTAGAGTTTAAACCAGGTGGTAGAGACATGTACACATCTTCAGTTAAATTACCATGAAGAAATGCGTTGTTCACGTCCAGTTGCTGTATTGGCCAGTGTTTGAGAGAAGCTAGAGCCATGACAATTCTAATTGTTGCCGGTTTGACTACGGAAGAAAAGGTTTCTAGGAAATCCACGCCTTCAATTTGTGAGAACCCCTGTCCGACAAGCCGGGCCTTGTAGCGTTCGATAAAACCATCCGGATTCCTCTTTATCCGATAAACCCATTTGCAGCCAATCGGCTTAATGTGGGGAGGGCAATCCACCAGAGACCAAGTGTGGTTTAAATCCAACGCAGCTAATTCCTCTTTCATAGCAGTACGCCACTGAGGTTTTGTATTGGCTTCCTTAAATGTTCTAGGCTCAAGTTTAGTGTGCAATGATAATATAAATTTTTTATGGAAAGGAGAAAGAGAAGATATAGAAAGAACTGAAGACAGAGGATATCTACAACTTGAAGATGAAGACCTTGATGAGGTGAGAAAGGAGCAAATGTAGTCTGATAGATGGGGCGGACGGCGGGATACCCGCTGGCTGCGGCGAGGAGGGGGAACGGACAATGGTTGGGGTTTAGGTGGTGAGGAAGGTTGGTTTATTGGTGATGATGAGAATGATGCTGGTTCTAAGGTGGTGGAGGGTGTAATTTGTGATGATTAAGAAGAAGTGGTGAAGGTGGTCTTAGGTATTATAGGTTGAGAAGGTGGAGTAGATGATGTACATGACGGAGGTGTTGTTAAAGAGGGAATTGGGTCATCGGGTAGGGGTGAGGGTCTAATTGGGAGGGAGAGATTGTTTGTGCCACTTGGGCTGTGAGGAATGGAATTGGGCTCATGTGTATGTGGGTCAATTGGAAGTGGAGAGTTGTGTGTCTCATTTGGGCCAAAATAAGGGATGGGCTTGGCATTTTTAGCATAGGGAAAACATGTTCTTGAAATGTAACATTTCTGGAAACAGAAATATTTTTGGTGTCTAAAATATAAGCAATAAACCCTTTTATCCCATTTTTGTAGCCAAGAAAGATACCTTTTTGAGCCCTTGGATCAAATTTGGATCTTTGGGTTAACAAAGTAGATACATAACACAAACAACCAAAAATTTTGATATCTGCATAATTGGGGTCATTTTAAATAAAACTTCAAATGGTGATTTAAAGTTTAAAATAGAAGAAGGAACTCTATTAATTAAATAAACTGCATGATTTACAGCATAGGACCAAAATTGAAGAGGAAAATTGGATTGAAACATGAGGGCACGAGCAACGTTCAAAATGTGTTGATGTTTATGTTCAACTCGACCATTTTGTTGGGAGTTTCAACGCAACTTCGTTGATGGATAATTCCTTTATAATTAAAGAAATCATGCATCATAAATTCAGGCCCATTATCTGAACGTATGCTTTTAACTTTGGAATCAAATTGAGTTTTAACAATGGCAAAAAAATTTTAATATGATGAGGAACTTCACTTTTAGCTTTTAACAAAATCACCCATGTAAAACGACTAAAATCGTCGACAATAGTTAAAAAATATTTGTGATTATGAATTGAGTTTTGCCTAAAAGGCCCCCAAATATCTAAATGTAATAAATCGAAAACTAAAGCTGCTCTATTAAAACTTTGAGAGAAAGGTAATTTTCTTTGTTTTGAAAGATGGCATACATCACAAGATTCATCATGGCATGTTGAAATAAAAGGAAATTGCTTATGCAAAATATTAAGACGTTGCCTAGAAAGATGCCCTAGTCTAAAATGCCACAAGTTGGATGAGGTGATTTGTGTTGATGGTATGAGATTTATGCGATGTAGTTGTGTAGGGATATTATTTTGGATGGCATTTTCAAGAACATATAACCCCTCTCTCATTCTACCCAAACCAATCATCTTCAAGCTGTTGGGTTCCTGTAAGGTGCAAGACGGGAAAAAGTAAGTTTACAATGAAGCATTTGAGTAACTTTAGAGATGGAAATTAAATTAAAATGAAAATAAGGTAAATAAAGAACATCATGAATGATGAAGGAAGATGAAAACTTCACAGTGCCTTTGTAATGAGCAACGACACTTGCACCATTAGGCATATGAACAACAATAGGTGTGATTGAAAAATAAGAAGAAAACCAAAACAAGTTAGAAGCAATGTGGTCTGTAGCTCCTAAATCAATGATCCAAGAGTTATTAAAGTTAAAACTGCAAGAGGTGTTATTAAGAATGGAAAAAGAGTAAGAAGAGCAAAGTTTATGTTTACCCAACGTTGGGCTAGGAAGAAGCCCAATTTGGGATAGGGTTGAATTTTTATTATCATTGCAACTAAGACCCTGAGCTTCAGCTTGTTGAAGGACTGCAAGAAGAGTATTATGCTGGGCTGGAGATAAGCCCCAAGTGGTATCTGGTGATGTCTTCCCTAGTGCTCCATCATTGGAATTCTAAGCACGAGAAAAATTCCTTGCGGCGACGCTATTCACATGGTTGGTGCCATGGCCAAAGGACCGGGGACGTCCGGGATATCTCGTGTGTCCGGGAGGATAACCGTGCTTACCATAGCATACGTCCACAGTGTGACTCGAACGCCCACAATGAGTGCACTGCTTGGACGAAATGTTGCCGCGACTGGCGTTAGGAGAAGAGGAGCCTCTACCGCGTCCAGTTGAAAATCGACGGCTATCAACAGCGGCCGTGAGGGCACGTTGATCATCTAATATTCCAGAGGCAAGTTGTAGTTGTCTTTCATGTTGAATTACAAGTGCGAAGACGCGATTAATAGGCGGAAGTGGATCAAGAATAAGAACTTGAGAACGAACCACTGAAAAACGTTCATCAAGGCCTTTGAAGAATTTGATTATGAAGTCTTGTGATCTATGTGGTTTTGCAGGACAAGTGCAAGCCGGCAAGGGGCGTGAATTTTCTAACTCTTCCCAAAGGGATTTCAGAGATGTGAAGAAATCTGTGACGGAAAGGGCTCCTTGTTTCAAAGAGTATACTTCCTCCTGAAGCTCAATAATTCGAAGAAGATCAGATTGAGAAAAGCGTTCTTTTAAATCTGACCAAACCAAAGAAGCAGTAGACAGATATATGACACTTTGTGTAATTGAGGGAGATAGAGAATGAAATAACCAAGAAAGAACGAGATTATTGCAACGTTCCCAGATTGGATACATGGGGTCATTAGGTGAAGGAGAAGGAATTGAACCAGTAAGAAACCCAAATTTCTTTTTGGAGATGACAGCCATGGAGAAAGAGCGGCTCCAAGAGTGGTAGTTGTTTCCTGTGAGAACTGGAGTAACAAGAACGAAAGTTGGATTTTCACTGGGATGTATATAGTAAGGGCTGGTGGTGTCAGCAGCAACATTAGTGGAATTGTCTCCTATTGTTGAAGAGGTTGAGGAAGAAGACTGCTTGTTTGGATCAGAGGTCTTGGCCATAAAAAGAGGAAAAAGAAATAGGTATCAACAGAGCATAGAGCTCTGATACCATTCTAAAATAAAGAAAGTGGAGTGTATTTGAAGTAAGGAAAAATGAATTGTACTTTTCCCTTGATCTTTTGCTGATGATAGTTTACAATTTATATACATGTTAACCTATTGCATCTTATCTTAACAAATCTCCAAAAATGATTCTTATCCTATCATAATGATGACTCACTAAACTTAACAAATTCTACAAGATAGATTGAGATAAAGTAAAGGAAAATATTTATTTGATATGCTGCGATTTATATTCTGATATACGTGACCATAATTAATGAGAAGAAATGCATCAGAGCAGTCTGTTTCAGATATAATAGCCAATAATTTACATCGAAGAATAATAGGATCATTGATATTATCGGAGCATCCTCGAATCCCTTACCATGACAATTACGAATAAAAGAGATATTTGTCCCCATACTTAGTTTCTATATGGTTGATGACAATACTCTTTCAGGATACAATAAAACCTATGAATTTTTTATTTATCAATAATAAGAAATTTAGAGAACAAGTAAAATAGTAACAATTAGTTGTAATGCACATAACACTCTTGCTGTTATTAAAGGGTATATATATACTTATATTACATGAAGTAGAACTTCATCTCATAAGTCACTTATGTACACACTGAACCAATGTGTAGGTTTAGAATCATTGTGACTATTCATTATATTTCCAATAGTTACGATGCACCGTTAAACCAACACATGATCGTTTGTCTTCAAACAACATTTACATACTAACCAAATGGTTAGTAGCAACGGTCTAATAGAAAATAATTATTAATATATTAAATTTGTAAATACACTCTTCAATCCCCACTATTTACAAGATTTAAATATTATACAAGTGTATGCATAAAGAATGTGTCATTAAGATTAAACATTCTTTTAGTGTAAATTTTAAGGTGCTAACGAAGTAATAGGTGTCTAATCGATTAAACCTATACTCCATATGTTAGTACTGAAAAATCACACACATCACTCATACCCTCCAAGTTCAAGAGCTTATAATTTTAAGCACTAATGTGGCCTTGTGCTCATCCTGGTTTCATGAACATTTACGATAATAAAACCTCTAAAATTCTCGATCGGAGCGGCACCACTCCTATATTCATATAGATGAAATCCTTTGATAATTAATAATATCAATCTATTAAGAGTTTTAACTCACCCTCCTAATTAATTTATATAGCACTAAATCCTATACCTTAGTACTCCAGTTGTTAAATAACTTGTTATTACCCATTAAACCTCGAAACCAGTGGTCTACTAGAATGAGGTTGGGTTCCCATCATTAACAACAATAGGTTTTAATCCCATTTTAACAGTAGTTTCCTTAACTTTATCCCTTGACAAACCTTAAGTCAAAGGGTCTGCTAAATTCCCTTGGGATCTTACATAAGTGATGGTAATTACACCATCATCTATTAGTTGCCTCACAAACTCATGTCTCAAACTAATATGTCTAGACTTTCCATTATAAACCTTATTATATGCTCGAGACATGGTTGATTCACTATCACAGAAGATTGAAATGGCTGTCGTTTGCTGTGGCCACAACTTTATATCATATAATAAATTCCTAAGCCATTCCGCTTCTTTACCCGCGCTGATAAAGCTACAAACTCAGACTCCATAGTAGAATATGAAATACATGTTTGTTTCTTTGAGGCCCAACTTATTGCTCCACCACCTAAGGTGAAAATCCAACCTGAAGTGGATTTATTATCACTAAGATTTGTAATCGAACTTGCGTCGGAATAACCTTCTAAAACTGTGGGATAATCACTATAATGCAATCCCAAATTTATGGTTTTCTTGAAATAACCAAGAACTCTTGTTATAGCTTTCCAATGTTGGTTACTAGGCTTTCCTGTAAACCATGATAATTTGCACACAACAAATGCTATATCAG
>JASCZI010181304.1:32840-54364 GCA_036250425.1 Stylosanthes scabra | reverse complement strand
CCCCCCCCCCCCCCCACATATCGATCAGATCGGGTAAATCCAAAAAGACCACTATGGCTAAGAAGGAAGATTAATTACTTTTCTGTGGTAGTGTTCACCAAGTTTCTAGTAATGAAGTTTGAAACAGACTAGGGAGAGATCGGAACCCTCTTCGACGACCAATAAGCGGCTCAGAAATGCTGCAACAACAACCTTACCTTACGGAAGAAATATCGAGATGCTACCGGATCTTCCTAGCTGACCTAGATGCCCGAGTGGAAGAACACCCCGACTTAAACTGGACGTGGACTTAGAAATGATAAATCAGAGATTCCCTGGAACATCACACATTCCTAAATCGGAATCTACCGTACGAGCTCAAGCAACAACTCTCCCAATTCTTGAAGGAAAACGGTGACCTATTTGCCTTTACTCCTACCAATATGTCGGGAATCGATCCCTCGATGTTGTCACATCGCCTTGCCGTGGATCCGAAACACCAACCTATCGCATAGAGAAAAAGACAAATTTATTATGAAAGAGCCTTTGAGGTTAAGAAGCAAACCAAGACACTCTTAGAAGCAGGGTTCATTAGAGAATTACCTTACTCCCCTTGGCAAGAGAACTCTGTCTTGGTGAAGAAAGCAAACAGGAAGTGGAGAATGTGCGTCGATTACTCCGATCTGAACAAAGCCTATCCCAAGGATGCCTTCCTGCTCCCCAGCATCGATGGATTGGTAGACAGCTCTTCTGATTACAAATACTTTTCCTTCATGGATGCCTATTCTGGATATAACCAAATCTCCATGCATAAGCCTGACGAGGAAAGGACGACCTTCATCACCCCAGATGGGACATATTTTTATACAGGCATGCTTTTTGGCCTCAAGAATGCCGGAGCAACTTACCAACGTCTGGTAACCAAAATCTTCAAAGACATAATCGGTCGGAAGATCGAGGTATACATCGACGATATGTTGGCAAAAAACGGAAGGACCCGGCAACTTGTTCCCCGACCTTAAAGAAGTCTTCGACTCCCTGCGCAAATATAGAATGCGCCTCAATCCTTCAAAGTGTGCCTTTGGAATGGAAGCTGGTAAATTCTTGGGATTCATGATACTAGAGAAGAGTCGAAGCCAACATGGAGAAATGCGACGCAATCCTGCAGCTACCAATCCCATCCAATCTAATGGAGGTCCAGAGGTTAAATGGGAAACTTAAGGCGTTATCCCGCTTCCTCGAAGCGTCAGCTAGGAATGCCTTACCCTTCTTTAAATTAATGAAGAAAGGGATTGATTTTGAATGGATTCCAGAATACGAAGAGGCTTTCGCAAAGTTCAAGTCGTTGCTCGCCGAGCCCCCTATACTCTCAAAGCCTACAGATGGAGAACCTTGATACCTCTACCTCTCCATTACTGACGAAATCGTGGTGGCGGCCTTAGTTCGATAAGACGAGTCGAGTAACCAAATGCTAGTGTATTTCATAATCTGAGTTTTAAACGAGGCCGATTTGTGATACACCAAGTTAGAAAACTAGCATTTGCTCTCTTTGTTATGGCTAGACACCTAAGACAATACTTCTAAAACCACACCATAGTCGTACGCAGGGATCAAGCCATCGGGAATATCCTACAGAAGCCAAATCTTGCAGGTCGGATGCTTAATTGGATTGTCGAATTATCCCAATTCGACATCCAATTTTGACCAAGAATGACCATTAAAGCCCAAGCAATATCAGACTTCCTAGCAGAATTGGGAATCCTCAAAACCCCAAAAGATGAAAGCAAAAATTGGAAGCTCCGTGTAGACGGATCTTCCACTTAAAACTTGGGAGGAGCTGGAATCATCCTAGAAAACCCAGAGGAAGTTATGATAGAACAATCCATACGATATGAATTTCCGATCTCCAATAATCAGGTTGAGTACGAAGCACTATTGGCTAGAATAGCTGTAGCCCGGGAAGTCGAAGAATACTAGAGATCTGTACAGATTCTCAGGTGGTAAGTTCCCAAATAAACGGAACCTGCCAAGCAAAAGATTTTCTCCTACAAAGATATCTGGCCAAAGCGAAGAGAGCGATGGAAGCTTTTGACAAAGTAGAAATATCTCACGTGCCAAGGGAACGGAATACTCGAGCCGACCTTCTATCTAAGCTGGCTAGCACTAAACGGGGCTCGGGAAACTGATCTTTGCTTCAAGGAACGATGAGGGAGCCATTAATATCCACCTCCGAAGTAGAGTGCTTCCCGTCAGAGGCTATGACTTGGATGACTCTGATTCATGGCTTCCTTGAAGACATACGCTTACCAAGCGATCCCAATGAAGAAAAACGGATAAGGAGAGAAGCCACCATGTTCGTCGTTATTTCGGGGCAACTATACAATAGGGGTATAGATTTACCACTACTGAAATGCCTAAACCCAATACTAGCTGACTATGCCATGAGAGAGGTCCACAAAGGATGTTGCGGCCACCATATCGAAAGAAAGCTGCTGGCTAGGAAGCTCATCCGGGCCGGTCACTATTGGCCGAACATGATGAAGGATGTTATAGAATTCGTACAATCATGCGAAAAAATGCCAAGTTCATGTAGACTTTCACAAAGCACCTCCAGAGAAAATGACTCATATTTCGGCTAACCGACCCTTCAGCACATGGGGGATTGACCTCGTAGGTCCTTTTCCCCTAGCCTCGGGACAACTGAAATATCTTATAGTGGCGATTGACTACTGCACCAAATGGATCGAAGCCGAACCACTATCTACTATAACGGTGATCCGGTGCTAAAAATTCGTATGGAAACAAATCATAACCAGGTTCAGGATATCATCAATCCTCATCACGGATAACGGAACCCAAATTGCAGATCAAAAGTTCAGAGAATCGGCCACTGAATTCGGGATCAACAGTGCTTTTGCTCGGTTGAACACCCTCAAACAAACGGTCAAGTAGAAGCCGCCAACAAAATCCTTGTCAAAGGGCTGAAGAAATGACTTGACGATGCCAAAGGTCTATGGGCAGAAGAATTGGCCTTTGTCCTATGGTCTTATCAAACGACCCCATAATCATCTACGGGAGAAACCCCCTTCTGACTCACCTATGGAGTCGAAGCTATCATCCCAGTAGAGATCAGAGAACCTAGCCCAAGAATGGTCGTCGGTTCCGAGGATCTTACGGTGGATCACAACATCATCAACGAAGTTTGACCAGAAGCCCACCTAATGGGGTTAGCTCTAAAGCAGAGGATGAGTATTAGATACAACAAAGGGATGATGTGAGACTCTGCCTTTTTGATGTTAAACCGTATTTGAGTTTTCGTACTCTTTGGATTTATGTTGTTTGGATTTGGCTTTGAGACTATTATGGGTATGTGGTTACCTAAATGGATTTGAATTTTAGTTTAATGAATTGAATTTTAGGAGTCTCTGTCTGTTTCGGTTAAGCATAAGTGGTCGCGTATTTCTGTTCATAAGCTAGGATATCGGATATTTAAGACTAGATATAAGGTTAGTGATGATATCTCTAGAATGATTAGGTCTTAATGAATATCTTAGTTAGTTAGCCATATTCGTTTTAGTTAGACTGTGACGGATCGTTTTAGTGATGGTTTGCTCGCATCATCGATATCAGTTAGGTTATATCTAGAAACAGCTCTAGGAATATTCCATATAGGATCTTAGATGACTAGATAATATTCCCTTATAGGTTGAAAAGTCAAAAATACCCTCCCCAAACCCTAGACGACCGATGGCCATGCATCACCACCTTTCCCCTCCTTGTTTTGCTTTTCAACCACCACATTAAATGTTTTCTCCACAACCATTGGCCACAAGAAAAGTGGTTTCCCACTTCCCCATACTAGCCATCGGCCACTCCCTTTTCCAAACCCTAATTTTGTTCATTTTACTTCTTGGAGCCCAAGACACTAACCCTAATCTCATTCTCTATAAATCTAACTTAAGACTCCTAAACTTTGTTACAACATTTCTTATTTTTCCCCTTCTTAACCACAGCTCCTTCTCCCTCTTCTTAACCATCCATTTCATATTTTTAAACTTTAAAAACACTCCTTATATTTACTTAGAACTCAACCCTAAGTTACTCCTTCATAAAGACACACTTAAGACGTAAACATCCATTTGTTTAACCACCAATATTTCAATCTTTCTCTTGTCATCACCACCGAGCTACTCCCCTCTCTTCTTCATCTAATTTCTCTTAACCTACAAGACCTCAAGATCAAGAACTCTAAGGGAGATATCAAGAAGCTATATCTATACATCCACCACATCCTCTCCACGAATTCACACCACCACCGAAGCCACCATCATCAAGTCATCATCTTCACCATCTTCATCATCTTATCATCATCCTTGAGTTCACTTTCTTCCTCATCTCCTTATCATCTTCTAGTTCTTTCAAGATTTATGCAAGAACAAAGCTTGTTCTTAAGTAAATCTTTCTTATATCCATGAATCTCATTCTAGTTTCTCTTATGTTTTTTATTCCTTTCTTGGAGATTTCAAGTAGCTATTAAGGATTCGTCTAAGACCAAGATTAAAGAGGTGAAAACTCATCTTCTCCCTTTCTCCTTGTCTCGATCGAACACATGCTTATGCATGTTATTGATCTTAGATTTTCTAAACATTCTAGTAGGAAATCTAGAGAGTGTTCGGGTAAAAGCTTGAGGATCCAAAAGAGTGAAGGTAGATTCTTCAAAGTTCAAGTGTTACAAAGGAATATCTTCAAGAGGTAAGGGGGTTAGGCTTGTCTAGAGCGTTTTAGGTGTTTGATGAATGCTTGATGTGTTTATTTGTGTGATTTGTGTGAGATACTTGACTTTTATGCTTGCATGTTGATATGATGCTTATGCTTGAAAATTGATTATTGATTGATGATTGAATATATATTTGTTATGAATATGATGTTGATGGATTGAAGTTTATGAAAGAAATGAGAAATGATAAAGATGATGATATGACCGAAAAGGGTATGGCACTTGGGCAAAGAATATAAAAGATTAAAAGACATAAAACACTAGGTATAAGATATAAAAGATGAATAAAATGATTTTCAAAATGTTTTGAAAGTGTTCAAACGTTTTCAAGATACAAATCAGTTTACTAAGTTAAAATGCTAAAAAGTTTTAGAAAATGTATAATGATTCACGTGGTTTAAAAATATGTTTTTGAGATATTTATTTGAAATGAACTAAGTTTGAAAATGAAAAATCCTTTTTACTTGTCTTGGCCAAGTTGATGGTCAATAAAATGTTAAAGCTTTGATTAAAAAGTGTTGTTGATTTACCAAGAGTAAATAATAATTTGATTTAATTAAGTGTTTTAGTAATTCTCTTCTTAGAAAACCTTGGCCGAATTCAAGCTCTTTTAGTAAGCTTAGTGCTCCGACGCTCGGCCTCTTCCGCAATTATCAAATGGGGCTCCACAGACTTCAATATAGCCGCAGATCTCAACATGGCCCATTGGCCCCAACGAACACTCTCAATGGGATCGTAATCTCGGAGAGCCACTTGAGCACGGGGACCTAAGTTGGCCTCGATGAAACCTAAGACATCAAAGGAATGATCCATCGTGCTAAACTCGTGAGAACCTCCCTCAGAAAACTGTCGCCTCTTTGCGGCAATCGAGCCGTCACCGGCAAGACGTTTTTTAGAGAAGAAGGAGGGGAAGCTGTTCTTCTTCTCGATCAGGCGACGAGATATCGACCTAATGATCCGAAGTCCTACCCATGTCACTTGAACTCCCCCTCTCGGGGGTAGCTCGGGTCACCTCGCAAAACCTCTCGGTGGGTAAGGGCCCTAACCAGTCGAGGGACCAAAAACAGTCAGGGTCGCTCCAAAAGAAGTTGGTCGAACGAGCCGACGGAGACGAGCCAAAGCCATATCATTCCCCGCCATTTCCACTGAAAAAGGAAAAACAAGAAAGCGATTAAAAACGATTAAGATACCAAAGAATAAACGAAGCTTGCTACAAAATGAAAGATAGTAGAAGGGATTTTGGGGCTAAGTTATTCTTAGTGACCAAATGGGTGAGAATGTCGGTCGTATCCTTTTGATCGGCGCTTAGCCGCTGATACGTCACAGGGACGATCTCGGACCCGGCCTGGTCACTCCAGTATTGGGGAAACCGACCATCCCCCTCCAGATTTAACCAGAAAGGGCGATGATCCTCCTCGTATAAACCAAATATCTTCCGATATTTGCCCGGCCGCACCGACATGTACCCTTTCTTCGTCTTACCCGAGGTATTGGGGGAGCAAAACTTAAATAAATAAAGGAAGACCGCGAGATCTTAAGGCAACTCTAAAAACTCGGTCACCAAATCAAGACAACGAATTGATGACCATGTGTTTGAGTGAAGCTGCGTCGGAGCCACGGAAGCTCGATTGAGGAACCGCTGTTGGAAGTCAATGAACGGGACCAGTATCCTAAACTCGTTAAACATTACTTCGTTCACCAGAGCCAGTTCAGCACGGTCAGGTGGTGAAGGTTTAAATAGCAAACTCGTTCACCTCGACAAGCAGCCTATACCCGATATCGCTGCTCCAGATCCCCCCAGCAAACAAAACCCCGGAAAGATTTAACTCATCGAGTATCCTTGGTCTAAGATTGATAGCGCGCCCAACACATCGTTGGAAACCCAACGATAGATAGACGATAGCTCATACACCATTCGAACCTCCGCCGCCGCCCCCTGGTCACCTTGAGGATACTCGACCATCTTTCACCTATTCAAAAGGGAAAAAGAGCACCAAATGAGGCTAGTTCAAAGAACATTTTGGAAAAAGAAAGGGTGGAAACCACCATAAATGGCCAAGTAATGGTCACCCCAACCCCGAAATGATGAAAGATAAAGCGGCCGAAAAGCCCACAAGGCAGCCGTAATTACCTAGGTCTACCCCAATCGAACAAAAAAAGGCAAGATAATACGAAAAGAGTACAAGACAGTTACATGAGAAGGAAGAGAAGTCTGTGACGGTGGAAAAGTGATGAGGAGGTTTTTAACGATGAAAATCATGCTAAAAGAGATACCCTCATCAGTACTTTTTTCACATAATTGCAAGTGAATGACCATGTTTTCTATCTCTTGCTAAAAATGTGCTCATAAATAATTATATGTTAATATAGCTTCCAAAGTGGACATAATTGTTAAATCTCTTCCCACTTGGTGCATTGATGTGTTTGTTAGTGAATTTCAGAACCAATGGGTGGAGAAGAGCCCAGGGGAAGTTAGGAAAGAACATGGAAAGCAAGGAGAGAAGAAAAGCAGCCAAAAGAGACATTCTGCCCTGACCGCGCGTCCGCACGCTGTACTCGTGCGTCCGCGCCGGTCAGATGACTTAACAATGAAGTCAGCGTCGACCGCGCACCCGCATCCTCCAGATCGTGCGCCCGCGCTAACCCCTTTGCTTAGCAAGGAAGTCAGCGTCGACCGTGCGCTCGCGCGCCCTAGATGGTGCGTCCGCGCCATAATGTCAGGAACAAATTAAATGAAGGCTAAAATGGGAATTCCACTTTTTCGGGCCAAGACCCAGCCCTTTCTCAAGCCCCATTCGACTACTTAAGGGGAGAACAACTGAAGACACAAGGGGACACCACCCTTAGGATCATTCTCTAGTTTTTGTAGTTTTTAGGAAAGTTTTTGGGAAGAATTCCATTTCTCCCATTTTCTCTTAATTTATTCCTTTTGTTTATCATCTTCTAGGATCACCATCATCATCCAAACTCTTATTTGGTTACTTGTTTTGTGTTTGACTTGTGGATATTTCACTCTTTTGTTAATGCATCTCTAGTTTCTTCATCTTATTTGCTTATTTCTTCTATTTACTTGGTGCTCAAGTTTATTTTCTTGCTTTGTTTATTTTATGATCTATTGCTCTTTTATGCTTCTAGTAGTTGTAGTTGTTGATTCTCTTGCTTCTCTACTCTCTTAATCATCTTGTTTGTTTAATTTCATTGTCATAATCATGCCTTTATTTTATGCCCACCAAGTGTTTGATGTTTTGTTTCTTGTAATAGAAGTAGTGTTCTTGTGCTTTGGTCATGGGTTGAGGTGTGGATGATCTTAGCCACTAATCCCTAAGGACAAAGATGGGTTAAGCCTTGTGTTAAAACTGTTCTGTTGATGCTAGGCTTTCGCTAGTGATGATTGAGTCCTTAATGAGGTGAACTTAATGGATTATTCGAGTTCCAAGGACCAAGGACCTTCGCACTAGATGAGTTTCCTAGGACTTACGGGATGGGGTTAATTCCGCCCACTCGACCTCTTGACAGAGTGTGGTTTCGTGGCTTACGTGACAACCATCTATAAATGGGATTAGTGGTGTTCATAGGGACGCACAATACCTCAACTCAAGACCAAGCACCCCTATTTCTTGTTTTTGTCACTTCTCTCAACACACACACACCCCTTTTGCAATCCCAAATCTCTTCACAACCAAGACTGAACCACGATTCAACTCCTAGGGAGAATGACCCGAGTCTCGTACTCGGTTATTTTGAATATTGGTTGCAAGATCTTGTGACATCTTTTGTTGACGGAAACGTTTCGGTTTCACAATTAAACTGGTTTGGGTTGCTACGACGATCTTTCCCCCTCGTTCTCGCGAACGCGGAGGAATCCCAAATCTGCCTTGTTTGTGACGTCGGAACGGTTCTATCAGAAGAGACGAACCAGAAGGAGAAGAAATCTTCAAACACTTCCCTCTCCTTCTTTATTATTCAAATTTAGGAGAGGGCAAAATAGGAAAAATGGTTTCCCTTTCCCCTTCTTCCTACAATGAGGAGGGATATTATGGTAGTTGATGAAGGCCCTTAATTCCCATCGTTACACACAAAAACTGAAGCATGCCTCTCTCCCACGTCCCCCAAAGGTTGCCTACGTCATCAATCAATCCCACTAACCATCCAAACAGTTTGACTTCTAGAAAATTCGAAACCCACAACTTCCAAATTATACGATATAATGACAAAACGACGTTCAAGCCAGCCAAATGACAGATGACCATTGCATCCCGTCACGAACCCAGCAGCTTAGAACGACATCCCGACCTAAAGGGGCTAATGACACGGGGCATGGATTAACTCGTTAAATCCCGGAACCCCGGCCCTCACGAGTACGGGGCAACTGTTCCAGATATTGGGCCTAGGCAGCCCAAATCCTTTCGAAACCTCTCGGTAAAGACCCGATCCGTTCCAGATCTAGAAACGGCCCATAAACCTATATAATCCACACAAGATCGATTTCACATGGATTTATTCTTTACTCATAATAAATCAATACGAGATCAGATAATAAATCTACTAGATCTCGTACAAACTTATCCAAAAAATAACGAGAATCACAACAGGTATATAAAGGGGAGATCAGCTCTTCCCTCAGGTACGTCTTTTAAATCATATCACATTAGTTGTACTAAGGAAACTCCGAAATCTTTATTTGGCAAAGCTCTGCTAGTGCATCTCCCACCATTTCACAAAAACATCCAACCTTCCTTGAAGGTACATTCCGTAAATGTATATTTAAATGTAGAATTATGAGAATTTTTTTAAAAACATTTGTCAATGTCATTTTGCGGCGGTTTTCAAAATGCCGAGAGTATCAAATACTCCCACAAAATCCTGCCAATTCTGTAAATCCAAAACCGCCGCAAATACTACAAAACTACCGCAAATAGCGGGAGTAAAGTTTACAAACTGCCGCACTTCATTTTCAGGTAACGGATGTTTCCCGTAAAACGTTGCAATTAATCAGTAGGATACGAAACTACGGCCTTTTTTTTAAACCGCGGCAATCGGTTTTGCAAGGTCAAAAATCATAGCAAAACAAAAAAACAAATCCCACAATTACGCACATTTTTTTGTAGTGTTATTTTTATCTTTTGCATTTTTTTTTGTCTATCTTTTGCAAACTTTAAATTACTTTTATTCACTCTAATTTTTTTTTACTTGTACTTTTTCTCCATTTTATCTTTTAATGTATAAATGAAGTAATTACTCAAAGACATTTCTTTAATATTTCTCACTGTCTCCAACCTTAGCTTGACCTCTATATAACCCAGAGAAGATCTAGTTGCTTCTTATCAACTCCAGCTAGCAGCTAACTCTAGAATCCTCTTCCATTCTTCCTTTCTAGCTATCAAGCTCGTTCATGCTCTCTGAAATGGCTTTCAAGAAGTCCATTCTTCTTCTGGGAATTTTTCTTGTGCTAGCTACTAATAAGGTACTCCTCTATTGTATAATTTATATAGAAGAAATTATGTTCTTGGTTCATGTGCATTATGTATTAACTTGAAAATCCCACCTTTTTTTTTTTTATCTTCGTCATATGCAGGTTTCTTCATATAATGAAGATCTCAAGATGCAGGTGAGTGTGTTCACACTTCACACTAAAGCTTCATTCATGATTCACTTCATAACTTATTCACTACCTGTGTGGTATATATAGTTAATTTATATGCTATGCTGTTAATCTTCATCAAATCTTCACTTTCAGGATTTTTATGATATATTACTATTAATGCTGTCCATTGTTCTCTCTTTTTTTTTGACATGAGTGTTCTCTTCTAATCTCTCTCTTTCTCTTTTTTTAATATGTTACTATTTATGTGCATATATATAATAATGGCTACCGACATAGAAAGGGGATCGGATTAAATATATTCACATTACTTTTATGTTTAATTTCAAAGTATTTTCTTTGCATGAATAAAAATACATAATATTTTTTTCCTGGTTCAGTCTTCACTTAGCTTCTAATTAATCTTCTCATCCTCCTCACCGGTGAAAATTACTAAATTATATGCTAGATGTACCAAAAAAATCAATCATAATTATTAATATAAAACATATTTTAAAATATAAAATATATATTAAAAATAATTTAAATGATATATATCTATATATTGACACAAAAATATTTATTGATGGATTCAATAACTAAATTTTAGTACACCAACAGTATTTGTGCATAGTAAATAAAGAACAAACATTAATTTCTTAAGTTGAATATATATTTAAGATAGTAAAATATTTTATGTAATACTTTTATTTAACACGCTAAATCTCCACAATCCATATGTTACAAAGTTGATGAGCATGAATAACACAATTTTTTTTTCGAAAGAAAAATTTAAAATGCTCAATGTACTGTTAATATACATTACATTGGGTCAGGTAGAGGGGGTCTAATATGCATTAGGAAATACGACAGGTTAAGATTTATGGTTTACGGTAATCTAATGATCTTAACTGTTAATTTTAATTTATATATATTAAAATTATTTTATAATTGAAATCAACGATTAAGATCATTTGAATATACATTAAATCTTAATTAACATAATTTTTGGTGCAGGTGAGCAATGGAAAACCTCCTGTTAGTGCCACGTCATCACCACCAAAGCCACCAAGTACTACTACACCATCTCCACCAGTACCCACACCACCCAAATCCAAGGCACCATATACCCCTCCTCCGCTTGTGAAATCTCCATCTTACCCTCCACCACCGCCAACTCCAACTCCAACTCCAACGCCTCCCAAGGTAGTATCCCCACCCAAACCTTATCCTCCTCCAGTAGTAAAGCCCCCTGTTACTACTCCTACTCCAGCACCACCACCACCATCTCCCATAGTTAATTCAAAGAAGGGTAAGTCTACCTCCATAATCCATAATGTCCTAATTATTCCTTAATTAAAAGGGTTAGACAAAATGTTTTAATGCCCCTAAAATTTGAAGTAATTTTTATTTTTCTTTTAGTCACGGTAAATTTCTTTTTTCTAGTTTTGGTTAAGAAAATTTCAAAATGTTTAATTTTAATCCTTGTTATTAACTCTTCCTTTTAGTCATGTTATTTTTTTTTCATGACAATATTTGCATTTTATGTCCGGTATGAAAAAAAAAAATCTGTTATTAAATAAAATTGTGTAAAATAATATATGTATTTATATATAAATATTAAATGATTGATTTAGACAGCTAGTAGCTAATTTTTAGTTTTTATTAAAAAAATTAAATCATCAATTGATTATTAAGGATTAATTAATTAATGATTTTTGTATGTGAAGACAGTGCTTAATTATGAATTAATGGTAACACACTAGTACCGATGATTTTTAATTAATTAATTTTGTTTGTTTGTTTTATGTGTAGATTGTGTGCCAAGATGTAATTATAGGTGCCAATTGCACTCAAGAACGAGAGTGTGCATGAGAGCATGCATGACTTGCTGTGACCGTTGCAAATGTGTGCCCCCTGGAACTTTTGGCAACCGCGAAAAGTGTGGCAAATGCTACACTGATATGGTTACTCATGGCAACAGATCTAAGTGCCCCTAGAACAATCCAATACTCTCCATATATACACCATATACCCTATATCCTATGCCTTACTTTATTTTATTATTTACTTTGTTACTGCTAGTACCTAAGTTTGAGTTTATTATTAGGTGGAACTTTTAGTTAGCATTACATATTTCAACTAATTAAGTTGAGTTATATTGTTATATCACTTGGTTTAAACTTTATTAAGAAGTGCATTTAATCGTTTCCTTTGATCAACATACACTTTGATGTGTTGTCTCTACGGGATTGATATCTGTGTACTCTGGAAGAATTTTATATTCATATATAATTTTAATATATTATTTATATATTGTACAAGAGGACACACTCTAATTGGCCAAACAATTCTCGATTAGATATTTTGTTCTTCGTCTCGAAAAATTCTTGAAAATTATACACTGCTCTGTTGAACAGGTACTTGTTTGGGAACTAATTGTTCTTCATGATAATGTGGAAGGGGTAATTTAGATTGCGTCGAACGCTTGTAACTCCCTTCTTGGCTTGAGAACTTGAGATTCAACAACCAACTTTTCCATAAAAAAAATTCTTGAAAATTACTTTCGTTAAACAGAATGTTTTTTTTATTTTATTATTATTTGGTTATTTTCTATCAAACTCTTAATGTCTATTAGACAAATAAGTTCTTAAAAGAATTTATAATTACGTTAGATATACACTAAAAGTTAGTTGTTAAATAAATTGTTTATAAAAAATACATATTAAAATATAAAATATATATTAATTTGATAGTTAATTTTTAGTATTTGTATATATAATATTTTTTAAAAGTTTATTATTATAGGACTATTAATTAGGTTCTAAAAAGGGCGTATATATATAAATCACATTCCCTAGGTAATTAAATGGCTTGGGTGGTTTAAGGAGAAAAAATAAATGTTTAGTCCGGATTCGAATCTTTATAACGATATTTACCTTAAGAGGGATGTGATCACATCAAATGTAAGAAATTAGTTTGGCCCGTCGAATTTATGATACTTTTCAAAAAGAAAAAATAAAAGCGATTATATATCTTGTGTTCTAAAGTCACATGTTGATATTACAAATTAATTTTTTTTATCAAAAACATAAAAATTTTATATTTTTAATGTATTTATTTTACATATATTAAATAAAAATTTAATTTTTTTATTAATGATAAATTTATTATATGTATCTTTAAGAAAAATATTAGCTAAGCCCTTAAGTTTATATTATAGGACATTAATTGTCCTTCAAATCGAAGAAGAAATTAATCTGTACAAGATAAATAATTTTTTAAATAATGATATAATGGCTGTGAAAGGTGACATTGATTAATAATGATTATTTTTTTTTTCATATTTGTTTATTATCTGTTTTTGGGATCAAATCAAATTATGGAGGTGCCTGAATCCTGAACCTCTATCTATTTGTCCTTTGTCTAAGGCATGGATTGAATTAACCCCTATGAAAGTCACACAGTAGTATTAAATTGTGGCATCTACCTCTGTCAGAATATGTTAATAGTTAAATCTAATTAAAGCAACTAGTAACTATATCGTAGCATCTAGTGCTTTCCTTTTTTGCCTTTGCAAATGAACGCTTCAGCTTTTTTTTATTTTTTATTTTTTTGTTCTGGGCCAAAGTCCTACGAGGAGAACCCCAAACCCACCTGAGCCCGAAGCCCTACACTGGAAAAGCCTCAAACAGGAGAAAAATAAGACAGAAGGCGTTAGCAGTGCTTGCCCCGTCGAGAGAAGAAGAAAAGTGGAAAATGACGGTTTTAAAATACACATTTTGACTTAGTAAACTTATTTTATTTCTTAAGAGATTTCAATATGTTATTTCTATTGTAGTGCTGAACATTAGGATATAACCTGTTAGTGTTATTATCTTCTTTTGTGTCTGATTTCATATACTCACTTTGTGGAGAGTTTTTGTTGATTCCATCCGTTGTGATGATGTATTATGTTGATTGTTGAGATACACTAGTGCTACTAGGAGGACTGATTGTGTACTCATTATTATTGATAGTGGAAGATTTTATTGGACTAGGTCCGTGGGTTTTTTGTCCCTCTTTTGGGGGTTTTCTCACAATAAAAATTGCTTGTGTTTTCTGTTCTTAATTTCTGCATATTATCTGTTGCTTGGAGTATCTTTGGTGTTGCCTATTTAACTGCACATGTTGTGGGAAAATTATTTTGGTACTTCTGCTGTGGTTCTGGTTTGAACCTGAATTTTCCCAACAAAGTGGTATCAAGAGCTTTAGTTGTTTATTCTGTGCTGATTTAATGGAGGAAAATACGCATGGTCCAAATATGGTCAAATTGGATTCCAAAAATTACTCTATTTGGAATACCCTCATGGAAGATATGTTTTATAGCAAGGACTTGTATGATCCTGTTGAGGGAGATAAAGCCAAAGGTACTAAGTCTGATGCTGAATGGAAGAAGTTACAGCGGAAGGCAGTTGCTTTGATTAGGCAATGGCTTGATCTCAGCGTGTATCCACATGTTGACACTGAAACTAATGCCCAGAAGATGTGGGATAAGTTGTAGGAGCTATATGAGCGGAAGAATGTGCAGAACAAAGCTTTCTTGATTAGAAAGCTGGTTAATATGAAATACACTGAAGGAAAATCAATGTCGGAGCACTTGAGTATATTTAAGGAAAATGTGAATCAGTTGACGAATAATGAGATCACTTTGAGCGATGAGTTACAAGTCTTGCTGTTGCTTAATTCTCTATCTGATAATTGGGAAGTTCTTGTTGTGACACTGACTAACTAAGCTCCAAAAGGAAAGGTGACGTTGTCAATGGTAAAAGAAAGCATGTTGAATGAAGAAGCCAGAAGAAAAGAGCGAGGTTTGATCAATACCTCCTCCCAGTCAGAAGTATATGTTTCAGATCACGGGGGAAAAGCCAATCTAGAAAACCACACAGTACTGACAGGTCAGAGAGCAGAGGCAAGTCAAGAGAAAAGTCCAATCCAGCACCGCCAAGGAAAGAGTCCACTTTCACTTGTCATCATTGTGGCAAGCCGGGGCATATTAGAAGGAATTGCAGGTTCTTGAAAAGAGAACGGTCAAGGGGAAAAAATGAAGACAAAGGTAAAGAAAGTGATAATAAAATTGTTGCTATTGTTTATGATGATGTTCTTATCACTTATGATGAAAATTATGTTAATCTTGTCTGTGATAATTCCACTTGGATTATGGATTCTGGTGCCTCATGTCATGTCACTCCGAGGCGTGAATTTTTCACTTCGTATACTGCTAGAAATTTTGACAAAATCAAATTGGGAGATAAATGGGTGTGTGACATCATTGGAACGAGAGATTTGCGGCTTGAAACCAACATGGGATATGTAAGTTGCAGCTGAAGAATGTTAGGCATGCACTAGATATGTTGTTCAATTTGATTTCGGTGAAGGCATTGGACCAAAAAGGGTACTGCACTTCCTTTGGTGGAGGAAAATGCAAGATTACCAAAGGGGCTCTCATTGTTGCTAAAGAAGACAATACTCACTCCACTCTCTACCGGTTGCAAGCAAAGTTGTGCAAAGAAGAGGTGAATGTAGCTGACGATTCTTCTTCTGATTTATGGCGTATGTGTCTTGGCCACTTGAGTGAGAAAGGACTCAATGTGTTAGCCAAGAGACACTCACTTCCAGTGAAAGGTACAACTTTAAATACTTGCACTCACTGTTTTGTTGGAAAACATGTTATAATATCGTTTCATAGTTTTGGACCTCATAGGAGATGACATGTTCTAGATTTAGTTCACACTGATGTTTGCACTATGGATGCTAAAACACTAGGATGTGCAACATATTTTGTTAATTTTATTGAAGACTATTCTCGAAAAGTGTGAGCTTTGTTTTGAAATCTAAAGACCAGGTGCTCGATGTCTTTAAACATTTTCATGCAAGTGTTGAACGAGAAATAAGAAAGAAGTTGAAATGTGTTCGAGCAGATAATGGTGGTGAATACGGGGGTCCGTTTGAAGAGTATTGCAAAGGGCATGCTGTTAAGCTTGAGAAGATGGTTCTTAAGACTCCTCAGCATAATGGAGTTGTAGAGAGAATGAATCGCACTATCAATGATAGAGTCGGGTGTATGCTCTCTCATGCAAAGTTGCCAAAATCCTTTTGGGGTGAAGCATTGAGGAATGTAGTAGATTTGATCAACCTTTCTCCTTCAGTTCCACTAGGTTGTGATGTTCCAGAGAAAGTCTGGAGAGGGAAAGATGTTTCTTACAGTCACTTGAGAGTGTTCGGCTGCAGGGCTTTTGTTCACATTCCAAGAGATGAAAGATTCAAACTCGATGGGAAGTCAAGGCAATATATCTTCATGGGTTATGGTCACGAAGACTTTGGTTACAGGTTATGGGATCCTAAGAGCAAGAAGATCATTAGAAGCCGAGATGTGATTTTTCTTGAAGACCTTGAGAAGGCAGATAAGCCAACAACAATTGTTAGACGTTGTGTTGATGATGAGCCTAGTTCTTCCACTAGTCTTCCTGTTGATGGGGGAGATGTACAAGTTGATAATGATGGTGATGATCCTACACCTCAACCTGAGGTTCCAGATGCAGAAGTTCCACCAGATGTAGAAGAACCACCAGTTGAGCTTCAATTGAGAAGATCTGCTAGAGAGCGTAATCCTTCTCAGAGATACTATCCTCATGAGTATGTGATGAACACTGAGACGGGCGAGCCAGAGAGCTACCAGGAAGCTATGCTTGATGAGCATAAGAAAGATTGGTTGAAGACCATGCAAGACGAAATGAAATCCTTGCATGAGAATCATACTTTTGAGTTGGTGAAGTTGCCGAAGGGCAAGAAAGTTTTCAAGAATAAATGGGTATTCAAGCTGAAAGCAGATGAGAATGTCTCACAGCCAAGGTACAAAGCTCGATTGGTTGCGAAAGGGTTTGAACAGAAGAAAAGGTATTGACTTTGAAGATGTCCTCAAGCTGAAAAAAGATTGAAGGCGTTAGTAGTGCTGATGCCGTCGAGAGAAGAAGAAAAGTGGAAAAGGGCGGTTTCAAAGTGCACATCTTGACTTGGTAAACTTGCTCCATTTCTTATGAGATTTCAGTATGTTATTCCTGGTGTAGTGCTGAACATTAGGATATAACCTGCTAGTGTTATTACCTTCTCTTGTGTCTGATTTGATATACCACTTTGTGGAGAGTTTATGTTGATTCCACCCGTTGTAATGATGTATTATGTTGATTGTTGAGATACCCTAGTGCTACTAGGAGGACTGATTGTGTACCCATTATTATTGATAGTGGAAGATTTTACTGAACTAGGTCCCGTGGATTTTTTGTCCCTCTTCTGGGGGTTTTCCCACAATAAAAATTGCTTGTGTCTCCTATTCTTAATTTCTACATATTATCTGCTGCTTGGAGTATCTTTGGTGTTGCCTATTTAATTGCACAGGTTGTGGAAAAATTATTTTGATGTTTCCGTTGTGGTTCTGGTTTGAACCTAAGTTTTCCCAATATGAGGTACATAATATAATCATCTTCCAAGATTTCATGAGAGGTAAGAGTTGCTCATGTTGCATAGAAGATTCGTTTTATACAAAATGTTTACCATATTTACATAAAAAAATTTATTTTAAAATAATTTGTATTACCTTTTGATTTAACCAATATATATACATGATCCATGATATAAAAAAAAATGGAATAAGTGATGTTTTGGTCACAAAGGTTTGGGCAAAAATTTTGGATGGTTCCAAACTTTTTTTTGTCAATTTCATCATAAAGATTTCAGTTACGTTTAAAATGATCCTTTTTTACAATTTTGCCTTTTTAATTGTAATTTTTCTTTTCACTCAAGAGGCTAGATACAACACCGTTTTGGGTTAATAAAATAAAAAATTCTAAAAGGACACTGAACAATGCTTTCTCACTCTCAAACATGAAACCCAAGAAGCCCTTCTCTCTTGTCGTTGCTGCCGCACATCCATCGTCGTCGAAGGTTCATCTTCGTCTCATCGTCCCTTTCCTTTCGCTAGTTGTCGCCTTTCACGTTCCTTTATGTCGTCTTCTTCTGAATCAGTTGTCTCTGACTACCACCGTCCTACAGTGAAGGTACTGATGAAGAACGATGGAGAGTAGATACATTGAGCTAACAACTAACAACATCAATTAGTTGTTATTGATGAAGCTAAGAACGATGGACAGTGGAGACATGGATGGCGTTGTTAATGGATAGGGTTTCTTAATTTCCTATAACCAACATAAGAGTAAATTCGTAATTTAAACGATTTAAAAACTAACTGAAACCTTTATAATCAAATTGTGGGGAAAGAAAAAGTTTTGGACCATTCAGATTTTCGGCCTAAACTTTTGTGACCAAAACACCACTTATTCTTAAAATAAATCATATATTTTCTTTTTGGAAAAGTATATGTAACTAATAATTTTGTAACCAATAAATCAGCCAACAAAAAATAGAACATCTGTAACCACTGTTATAGAACATCTACAATGAAAGTCATAAAACATCCGAAACATAAATGAACTAATAATTAGCCAACTTTGTTTTCTTAAATAAAGAACATCTGAAACCTAAAAAAATAGAACATCCAATTTATATTATTAGCTGATGTTGGCTGAATTTTTATTGGTTACCTAACATTATTATTTCTTTTATATCTACTTTTTTTTTAATCTTTGTATGTGTTACGGACCGGCCCAATAAGGCCCAATCCACTAGTCAATAGCCAATTTACTTGGCTCATAGGATCAAAGATCAGACTAAAAGGGGAAAGATTCGATAAGATCATGGAGAGATATCATCCGAATCTTAACCACCCTCAACTATATAAACTAGGGGAAACACTCCCCCAAGGTACGCATTCTCTAAACCCTAATCTCCCATATCAGCCCCAGAATCTCATAATCCTAATTCTGGGATTCTAGTGTTATTCTTACATCATATCAAGCACCTTCTTCGGAATCAGTCCTCGGACTCTTCCGAGTGCTTCCTTCGGAAGGAACACTTTCTCTCCGTCATTCTCATTGTTTATTTCCTCTCACGACTAAGGTCCATCGGATCATTGTTCGGTACATCTGTGCTTAACATTGGCGCCGTCTACGGGGACAATAGACTTTAGAATCGAGTCGAGAGACGAAAGCTGAACCTCCGACCTAAAGATGGTGGACGCTCAACTCAACAACGAGGGTGCTGACGAAAGCATCCCCCAGTTTACCCCGAAGAAGGGAATAATACCCCCAAACCAGAATATCCAACAGATGGAAACTGCTCTGAGAGAACTCCTCGAGAGACAAACTCGAGAAGCAGAGATCGCCACGGATGCGATGAAAAGGGCGAAAGCCATGGCCACGAAACAGTAAGCTTTACTGGAAGAAGCTGAAAAGCGCGATCAGGAGTTGAGGCAAAAAATCCAGAATAAGCTCTCCTACATTGACGAGGACGAAGGGGTGGGTGACTCGCGTTCCCGTACCTGGAAACCATCGGTTGTGGCCGGAAACCCGCCAGCGCGAGAAAACAGCAAACATCCCTTCTCGCTCGCAATCCTCTCGGAAGAGCTCCCTAAAAAGTTCAAGTACCCGACGGATATGGAGCCGTACGATGGAAGCAGTGACCCAAAGCATCACCTAGAAGTTTTCGACAATAGGATGGTACTCCTAAATGCCTCGGGCGCGTTAAAGTGCAAAGCCTTCACTGTGACCCTAAAAAAGGACGCGCTGACATGCTTTAACTCTTTGTCACCCGGAAGCATTAAAAGCTTCTCCGAGCTGTCTGAAAGTTTTCTGAAAAACTTCACCACTCGAAGAAAGCTCCCGAAGACCTGTCTGAATCTCTATTCAGTTTGCAAAAGCCGGAAGAGTCCCTCCGGAACTACCTGGACCGCTTCAATACCGAATGCACCCAGATTGAGGGACTGCAAAGTCAAGCAACCCTCATGGCACTGGTTAAAGGCCTTCGAAAGGATACCCCATTCCTCAGAAGCCTTATCAAAAGGCCACCTAAAACAATGGAGGAGATCCAAGATAGATCTCACAAATACCAGCAACAGGAAGAAGGGCAAACTGCCGTCAAAACTGATTGGGATAAGCGGGAATCCAACCGGAAGGATCCGCCGTGAGAGGACCGAAGCAGACGGGAACAACGCCCCGGCAGATCCTACTACAATCCGCTAAATGTTTCACTGACAACTTTCCTTCATGAGGTGTCCCAAGTGGAAAGGATTCCTGCACCACGGGCAATCAAGAACAGCCACCGAGGCGACCGGAATGCATACTGCAAGTATCATAAGCAAAACGGTCATGACACAGAAGATTGTCGTGACCTCCTCGAATTTGTCGAGAAAAGGTTGATGAAGGGAAAATTCTGTGAATACAACGGAAGAAGTAGTGATCGAAGAGATGACAGAAGGACAAGGCAAAGGGTAGACAGCCCGGAAAAGTCCGCTGAAGGAAAAGACGAGCCCAGAGACGGCGTAGTTCGAATAGAGATCAAAATGATCTCAGGAGGGCTTCCGGATGAAGGGAACCTGATACACTCCGATCTCGGCAAGTGCACCGAATCGTACAAGTAATACCACGGTGAAGTGGGTATCGTTCCCACGAGGAATAAAGGACCAAGCAATACTATCTATCAATTATTCTAATCAGATCAAATTAAAACTTTGAGGAGAATGGTGATGTGTTGCATGAAAATAAGAAGAAAGAGTGCAGAAAATTACTTGTGAATTAATCAATGGAATGAGATGTTAAGAGCTTCGGAGATGTTTTTCCCTTGAGGGCCAATGCATACATTCGAATATCAATTCTAGGTTCTCAGTTATCAAGCACAACGAATCTAATGTAACTAAGCCCTAATCTCTTAGTAACTTAGTTTCTATCTACCTAATCAAAAGCTAATCTCTTAGTTAATCAATCAAATAAATAGATGAAGATCTAAATCAGATTCTAATCCTTATGAGTCTCAAAAGTGATCCTAGATTAGATTAAATGTCACTCTATCCAAACTAGTTCTAATCCAATTTTAACCCACAGAATTATCAGTTGCATAACAATTAACTTAACTATCTCTAGTTAGACTTAATTGATTATGTGATTCAATTTCCAGCTAGCATAAATTGATAGATCTCTCAATCTAACTAATCTAGCCCTAAACAAGTTAAGAACACCTCTCAGTGATTCTAAACTATTT
>JASCZI010181304.1:4517-14947 GCA_036250425.1 Stylosanthes scabra | reverse complement strand
GAACATGGAGGATTTATCCATGTTCCAAAGACCTAGGACCGTTGCTCTGGAATATGAGAAGCCTGGGACTTATGGAAGGTGTTGATCTACCCACTCGACCGATTGGTAGAGTGTGGCTTCGCGGGTTACATGCTAAACATATCCATGGCCTAGCACATTTTTATCAGTTTCCCTCTATCTCTCTTTTTAATCTCCGTTCACTCATTCTCACAATTGCATCCCCCATTTTTTCTCACAACCAAAATCGTCCCTTGCGTTAACTCGTTAGGAGAATGACCCGAGTCCTATACTCGGTATTTTTGAACTGGTTGCAAGCTTCTTGTGACAACTCTTTTGTTTGATCGAGTCCGGTCCTTGTTCGCGACATAATCTATTCGGATTCCCCTACAACGATATCAGAACTTGCTTTCAGAAAGATAAGGGAATCCCGGATTAACCTTGTTGCGACGCCTCGGGCGGAGCGCTCATCAGGGGGCAATGTTACGGACTGGCCCAATAAGGCCCAATCCACTAGTCAATAGCCAATTTACTTGGCCCATAGGATCAAAGATCAGACTAAAAGGGGAAAGATTCGATAAGATCATGGAGAGATCCCATCCGAATCTTAACCACCCTCAACTATATAAACTAGGGGAAACACTCCCCCAAGGTACGCATTCTCTAAACCCTAATCTCCCATATTAGCCCTAGAATCTCATAATCCTAATTCTGGGATTCTAGTGCTATTCTTACATCATATCAACCACCTTCTTCGGAATCAGCCCTCGGACTCTTCCGAGTGCTTCCTTCGGAAGGAACACTTTCTCTCCCTCATTCTCATTGTTTATTTCCTCTCACGACTAAGGTCCATCGGATCATTGTTCGATACATCTGTGCTTAACAGTATTATACATGAATCAACTACAAATAAATACATTACATATTATATGTCCATTGAAATATTTAAATCTCGAATTTGAATAGAAAATATTATATATACCGCTATAACAACCTATTAGCTATCTATAAAGTACAACAATGTTCTTAAAAACTTTAAATTTATGACTAATATATATATTATTCTCAATATATCAAAAAATAAATATCAATAATGGAATATTTTTTATTTGTATTTAAATTAAATATTAAAAAAATTAATAAGAATTGTTAGTTTAATTTTTTGAAAATTCATGTTTAGCAATTAACAATTACTTAAAATTTATTAAAAAATCTTTTAATTCGATGATTAAATTATTTTTTTTAAATTCATAAGTTTTATTATTATTATTATTACTAATTAGGTTTTAGATGTTCTGTTTTTAAAAAAGTACAAAATTTGCTTATTATTGATTGATTATTGTCTAGTTTTTGTGAGTTATCCATACTTTTTCATATTTTTAAAAAAAAGTCTTGATAGCGAACATTAGAAACTTATACTTATTCATCCTAAAGTAACACTATATATAAGGTCATCGTATATATGATACGGATCAATTTTAATAATGACCAAATAATTAAGAAAAGCATCCTAGAAGACAATAATAAAACTAAATCTTTTTGAATCAATTATATTAATTTGAAATGAAGCTGAATCATGTTAATTGTATTTTTGGAATCAATTAATTAATAAAATTAAGAAAATATTTGGGAGAGAATATTTTATCCGCCAAAACTGCCAAAAAAAAATAAAGTTAATAGTTTCATTTAATAGCTTCATTATTATTATTTACATTGCTTTAATGCATTTAATCGACTTTGAATTTCAATTTTCATCTACCTTAATTTAATTTTTGTTTTTTGTGATGTAACCGTTCTAATTTAATCACTCAATTTTCAATTTTGATTTTGCTTTTAAGGATATTAATAAGAAAAATGCTTTAATTTTTTATATAAAAATTATCCAAATATTAAATAACATCCATAATTTCATATAAATAACATACTTATTTTTATTCTTATAACATTCATTATTCACATAATATGACACCCTAAAATACTAATAATCTTAATATACATATATATATATGTTAAGTAAATTGTGAATTATGATTATGTTTCAATGCATAATCACGTTAAAATTAAATAGATGAAAAAAAAAGACTTACAACAAGAAATGATTTGGATTAATTAAAAAAAAAGGTGGTTTAAAATGTAAAAAAAATATTAATTTTCTAAATATTAATTAACATCCATATGTTTTCATCAATAGCATCTCTCACTTAATTTCTGTAACATTCAAAATTCAAAGTTTATGTTACCTTTAATATAATAAAAAAATAATATATTAGACATTAGTGAAAAAATAATGCTTTAGCATTCATCAAATAAAAATCATTAACTTAGGAAAAAAAATTAAAAAAATTTGACACTTTATTTACTATTGCAACTCAAAATATAACATGTAGATTAAAATAAATAAATTTTTTAAATTTTGGGATCCTATTAAAAAGGTGATTGAAATTGTATATTATTTATATTATAGTAATGTGATTTGAAAAAAGAAAAGGTTAAAGTATCTATTAAATATTTTAGAAGGTTATGATTTGAGTTTAATTAAGAGAGAAAAGTTAAAATATGCATTAAATATCTTATTGTGTATATATTTTTTGGCTACCTAGCACTGAAAATATCATGTAATTTTATGAATTAAATAAATTAATTTGAAAAGAAACTGAATTATGTTAATTGATTTGGAATGAGAATAATTTTTTAATCAATTAATTAATATGATTGATATTGAAGTACTTACTATAAATAACTAACAGAAAAAAGATGCAAACTGTCCTGACAAAAAGAATTTGCCACGTCAGTATTATTGGCATTAGAAATAATTATATTGTAGTATAATATAATAAAAAATAATAAATAATAAATAATAATCATAAAATAGCAAATAGTAATGCTACGAAACTAATATCAGGGGACTAATAGAGAGTCAATGAGTGTAATTAGGGAAATAATAGATGGTAAAAGAAAAGAGAAAAAAAAAATAATATTAATTTACTATGGTTTCCCTAATATTGACTACCAAGACTGGAAAATCAACAACTCTATCTTGGTAGGTTTTTTTTAGATTGTTGAGATAGTCTCGTCCCAAAAGGGACTAGAGTTCAATGACATATATCTTAGGTGTTAAAAACTTAAAATTGAAAATAATCACCCAATAATTTCCTTATTGTTGTCTATAATAACAAAGAAATAATATTATTACTCCTTTCCTTGATGGTTATGAAAGAAAAATTCTACACGTTTCCCCCTCCCCCCCTCTCTCTCTCTAATCTCTATATATGGAGTCAAAGATATATTTAACCATTTCCCCCGAGCTATTCTTTAGGTTGCTTTATTTTCTTTAGGTTCATCACAAATTTGGCTTGTGGTGTTTCCTTGTTTTACTGCTGTTATGATTCACAACAACCAATCATGATTCACAATCATGTCATATATAATACTACATGGTTCCCTCCACATAGTTGCAAGGGCTTTTGCATATTGTGCAAAATAGTTCTTCCCATTTCGCTAAGGTATTGGCTTTGCTTTAGCGAAATTGGTTGGTATCCAAAGCCAACGCCTTTGGCCATAAACCAATAAAATAACATTATGGCAAAGGCGTACACTTTGTTCCTTTCATTGTGTTTGGTTGTTGTGATACCAACCTTGCAAGCCAATATCTTAGAGAATAGCACCACATTTGTGGAGCAACATATTGGAACGGTTGATGATGCATATTGGAAGGAAAGGGCTTCAGTTGCAAGGAAGTTGAGCGAAAATGCATATTTTCCTGACCCGCACGCACTTACTAGAAACTTCACTCTCACGGTTCAACAGTCAGTATTCTCAAACTACAAGTTTTTTTTCTGATCAAAGTTATCGGTTTAACTGGATTATTTGATTGGTTTGATTTGGTTCGGTTCAGATAAAAAACTGATTGGTAGCAAATCAGTCAAACATTGATTAAAAGTTTGGTATATTTGTTAAATCAGTCCGATTATTTTATAATAATAAAATAAAAAACATTTAAAAAAAATATAATTATATATAAATATATATTAATTTATCATATTCAGTTTAATCCGATTAAATTTCGATTGAAATTTTAAGTCTTTAAATCTCTATTTTCACTTGTTCAATATATGGTTTTATTTTGGGAAATTTGGTTTCGACATCTCACAATTATTTCTAATCATATTGATAGGATTTTCTATACATATTCATTTGTTAACCAGTTTTTATTATCCTAAGAGTTTTTCTAACAAAACATATTATTAGATTAAAAAAAAAAAAATTGGCATTTTCTCCATTCACAAGTGTATCATATTAATTCGACTATATGTGATAATCAATGTATATGCTATAAGATAACAAACAAACTTTTTTTTTTCCCAATTTTCCTTTCATGGAAAAACAGAGACATAGCTGCCAGCAAGAAAGTAAGAAGAAGCTTGAGTGGTAAACAATTAGATGGACCATGTGAGGCAACCAATCCCATTGACAGATGCTGGAGATGTGACCCCAATTGGGAAAGCAACCGCCAAAAGCTTGCAGATTGTGTTCAAGGTTTTGGAAGGAAAACTACTGGAGGAAAGGGAGGTCCTATCTATGTAGTCACCGACCCTTCAGACCATGACATGGTTAACCCAAAACCAGGTACTCTTCGCCATGCAGTCACAAGAAATGGACCTCTGTGGATCACCTTTTCACATAGCATGTCTATTAGACTCAATGAAGAGCTGATGGTGTCTAGTAACAAGACTATTGATGGAAGAGGAGTTGATGTCTACATTATTAAGGGTGCAGGCATTACTGTCCAATACGTCAATAATGTGATCATCCATGGAATCAAGATTCGTGACATTGTCCCTGGTAACGGTGGATTTATTAGAGATTCTGAGGATCATTACGGGTTTAGGACACGCAGTGATGGTGATGGAATCTCTATCTTTGGCGCCAGTAATGTTTGGGTTGATCATGTTTCCATGAGAAAATGCTCAGATGGTATTATTGATGCCATTATGGGATCCACTGCCATTACCATCTCCAATAGTCATTTCACAGACCATAACGACGTAACCAATTTCTTTCAACTCAAACAAAGATTTTAATTTTTTTATTTTTAATCATATTTTAATTTATCATTCTTTTGGTAAATATGTAACATTCTTGATTGACAATGAATGATCTTTGTTTTGTTTGTCATGTAGGTGATGCTCTTTGGTGCCAATAAAGATCACACAATTGATAAGGTGATGCAAATCACGCTAGCATTCAACCACTTTGGTAAGAGATTGATTCAAAGGATGCCGAGGTGCAGATATGGATTTGTGCATGTTGTTAACAATGATTATACTCATTGGGAAATGTATGCCATTGGCGGTAGCGAACATCCTACTATTATTAGCGAAGGCAATCGCTTTGTAGCTCCCGATGACAACAATGCTAAAGAGGTATGTGCTAGCTTTATTCTTGATTTCATCCCTGGTCCCTCTCTATTTCATGTTATTCTAACAAAATGTGATATATTGTTGGATAATTGGTGAAGATCACAAAGAGAGTAACCAATGACGACTGGAAAGACTGGCAATGGAGATCAACGGATGATGTGTTTGAGAATGGAGCGTTCTTCGTACAATCTGGACCAGAAATGAAAACCAGACCATTCGGACTAAAAGACATGATTACACCAAAGCCTGGTTCATATGTGCAAAGGCTTACTCGCTATGCTGGCTCCCTTAAGTGCAGAGTTGGTGAACCTTGCTAACCACCATTCATCCTTGTCTCTACTTGAAGAATTCTCTAGCCAATGCATTCACAAACAGAGCTTTAGCAAAAGAGACAACAGAGAAAGGAGAAAGTGGATGAATACATTCTTGATGCTATTATCCTTGTTCAATCGTCCATAGGATTAAAAAGATTTTGGTGATACATTTTATTGTAAAATTCTTTAATTATGTGATTTTGCACTTTGAATTGAAATTCAATATTATTTATTTGTTAGATTAAATTATCATTTTTGAATATTAAATATTCCGGCGCTTACAAAATTAGCCACAACAGATTAAAACTAATTTAATAGTGTACCATGGATACGTTCGTGCCTCCAAGAAGCACTCATTATTTAGCTTCTGCCACTTTGACGGTTAGAAGCGATGTTTGCTCTGCTGTGTCCCACATCTGAGCTTGTACATGTGCGGTGATGGAGAGATCCAAGTTGCGCCTCCATTGAAGTTGCCGGCATCGAACTCAACGAACCGCATCACCGCATGCTGCATTTTCCGTTGTGACGCGGTCTATGTTCGCTCAAAGATTAATTTGCTCCGCCAACAATTCTGGTTGGCTCTTTTTGGATTGCATAGGGTTAAGATCTTTGGAGGGAAAAAAATAGTGGATTGACCATTTAGTACAGCTTAACAGAGTCATAAGCACGGTCAACAAAATAACACCCCCTCCAAGTGTCAAACTCTCATAAAAGCAACATCCTCTAGTCATCGTAGCCACGACACTAAGTTAGTCATAAGAGAAGGCACCTTATAAAATACCTATAATGTCCTTCTCCTTTATATCTTGTCTCTCTGTGTGTTTACGAAATTTCCAAAAGTACCAACAATATCATCACATTGAAATAAAATTCTTGATGAAGAAGCTGAGACAACTAATGGATGGTTGGATAATGAGTCAAAATAAATTGATAACCCTGAATCTACAAAATCAGATGACTGCGAATTTAGGATGATGAAGAGATTGGTAATGGAAACCCCAAGTTGTAGTCTCTTAAAAGAGACTTCATGGAAGCCCAAGTTTGCTATTCAATTTGTTAAAAATTTTGTATTAATTTGTTTTTGGTAGTTTTGTGAGTTTAAATGCTTGATGGAAAGAAATGATGATTTTTTCTTATTTATTAATATTTTGCAACTTATGTGAGGCATGTTGAAGTATATCAATATGGAGAAAATATTGGTAGTTAATATTAGAGATACAATAGAAAGTTAATATTTTTATTTTGTTTTTCCCTTTTATCATTCACTATTTCTCTAATTAACTAATTGACTCTCTATTGGTTCCCTAACGTAATAACGTTGATCCCATAGCATTATTCTAATTTTAAATCTTAAACAAAAAGTATTTTTTTTATCAATTATTTAATTTTTGTTATCAATTATCTAATTAATTATATAATATTACAGTGTGTGGATAATCCCTTGCTCTTTATTTGCATAGGGTGTCATGTATTACTTTTATGTAGCAATTTTCATGATAAGTAGTAGTTTTTCACGAATTATTTGTTTTTAGTAATAAATTTTTAAGTTGCACCAATTACATATAATGTTAAACTCCATTTGATTTATTTAAGTAAATTATCCTTTTATAAAAGGAATTTCATTTCATGGCTTGTTAATTTTTTTTTTTTGGCTATAATTGACTAGGTAATTAAAGAGTAAACACTAAGATGTTGAAATGTTAAAAAAAATTTATAATTTCGCAATATTACTATAAAAAATTACTATTATAAACTAATCTTAAAATATACTTATGAAAATATTCAATTTTATTTTTAATTTTAATACAATATTTTATTTTGATATTATGAGATAAAAACTTGTTATTATAAATAAAAACTACAAATTTGGCCTATTTTATTTATTGTAAGATTCTAATTATACAGGAACCTTTTTATTAGGCCACATCTCTGGTGGCGTAGGTGTGGTACATTGTAGTGGCATGTAAGTGATGAACGAATGAAAAGATGACACGTGGCATGAGGAATAGTCATGGTCAAGATAATAAGTGATTGTTACAGTAAGGGCGTCTTGGTAAATGTAACTAAGAGAAGTCAATCATCTCTCACTATCCTTCGTCCAAAACCATTCTCCTTTCTCCCCAACCTACATCTTTGGCTGTTCTGCTTCCACTCCAATGGACCCTTCCATTGATTCCTATCAACTGCGGCAGACTCTTTCTTCGTCTCACCTCTTTGCAAGGGCATTCCTTCGATTGAATTCCCCTCTGCCATTGTTACTCCAAATTGTTTCTCGACGGCGTCCCTCCACCCATCGTCCCATCCGTGACCGATGTTGGAGCTTTCCTCCACCTGTGCAACGAATAAAGGGATCGTTTTTCCACACACGACAAAAACAAATCCTTCTCATAATTTTGGTACCCATCAAAGATTCTTAGGTTCTATAGTTACCGATGCAACAGTTACAGGAGCAAATCTTCCACCTGATCTGTTCTTCTCCCCAACGGTGCAAATCCCGTCCACACTGTAGCGGTGTGGCCTCCACGGGATCCACTGTTTCTAGCGTGCAAACCCTCCGTCGGCTCCCCCGGCGACCCCTCCGTCGCCGATATGGGCATTGCGGTACCGACCTCCACTTATGTGCGTCTCCTTTCCACGACGGCTGCGATTATGGTTCAATGGAACTGATTGCTTCCTGTGCGAAGCTCTAGACGACCCTTCCTCTGGGCTTGGGTTCATGTGGTGGATTGGGCCGGGTTGCCCAACCCAACACGATGGTGCTTTAACGTTTTTGCCCCTGAACTTATTTCCTCTAAAGCTGGCCCTCCTTGCCACTTGTCGCCTCCTCATTCTATCGTCAAAGTGTGCCACCAAAGGCTTTAACCGAGACAAGCCATGAGAGAGCGCACCTTTTTATTATTATTTTCTTATTTATTATTTGAAGAAAATACATAATGATCACGCAGACAATCACACACTCACGTAGTTACAATGACTCACACGAAACAAAAAGAAAATCAACAACTTTTTCTTCAAAAAAATTAAAGATACTTAATTTATAGGCTCTAAATTCGAAATGTATGATCCAACCTCCCGCTTGACTAAAATAGGAAATATTACTCCGTTCCTCAAGGCTTATGAAAGGAAAAACTTACTCGTATTTTTCTATGTATAGAGTTTCATGTAAATTTAGCAATTACTCCGGCGTGATTTTCTATGGCTCCGCCATAAATTTGCCTTGTGCTTTGCCTTGTTTTGCTATGACCATGGATAGTTCTGCCATATTTATACCAAGTGCTCCATCTCGTATATTTGCAAGAACTTTTGCATAATTTGCAAATCAGTTCTTCCCATTTCGCTAAGGTTATTGGCTTTGCTTTAGTGAGATTGGTATCCAAAGCCAAACAAGCTCTTTGGCCATAAATCAATAAAACAAGATTATGGCAAGGGCGTATTTGGTTGTTGTGATACCAACTCTGCATGCCAATATCTTAGAGAACACTACATTTGTCAAACAAAATATCATCAATGTTGATGATAAATACTGGAGTGAAAGGGCTACAATTGCTAGAAAGCTCAGCGAGAATGCATATGTTCCTGACCCGCACGAATTTTCTAGAAACTTTAGCTCTATTATTAAAGCGTGAGCATTCTCAAACTGTTAATTACTAATATAATTTTTTTTTTAGAATTTTTCTAATATAATATTTTCATGGAATGATAGAGACTTAGTTGTGTTGGGAAAAATTCAGGTTCAAACCAGAACTACAGCGGAAGTACCAAAATAATTTTTCTACAACCTGTGCAATTAAATAGGCAACACCAAAAATATTCCAAGCAGCAGATAATATGCAGAAATTAATAACAGAAAATACAAGAAATTTTTATCGTGGGAAAACCCCCAAAAGAGGGACAAAAAACCCACGGGACCTAGTCCAGTAAAATCTTCCACTATCAATAATAATGGATACACAATCAGTCCCCCTAGTAGCATTAGGGTATTTCAACAATCAACAAAATACATCATCACAACGGATGGAATCAACATAAACTCTCCACAAAGTGGGTATCTCAAATCAGACATAAGAGAAGGTAATAACACTAGCAAGTTATATACTAATGACTAACACTACACCAGGAATAACATACTGAAATCTCATAAGAAATGGAGCGAATTTACCAAGTCAAGATGTGCACTTTGGAACCGTCATTTTCCCCAAATTGTCTTCTCTTCGATGCTGCTGTTAAACCACACACGGCTTCAATCTTTTTCTCTTCTCTCACAATAAGACCTAATTCTTTTCATTCAATTGGCTTATATGCCAATTCTTGTTTTATTATTATTACTTGTGTTGGGTTTGAGGCCACTTATTTGGGAAGCCCACCAACAAATCTCCCCCTTACCAAATCAAGTGGGGTTAGGCCGCTCCACCAGGCCCGCCTTCTCTCTGCATGAATCAAACTTCACTGCAGGGAAACTCTTAGTCATCATATCTGAACCATTGTCATCAGTATGGATCTTCTCAAGTGCATACTCCTTCAACTCCAGCGCTTGACGTATCCAGTGATACCTCACCTCTATGTGCTTTGATCTGGAATGAAACGTCGGATTCTTGCTAAGATGGATAGCACTCTGACTGTCACAAAATAACACAAACTTCTCTTGATTGATGCCCATCTCTCGTAGAAATTTCTTCATCCACAAGAGTTCCTTAGAAGA
>JASCZI010181303.1:137360-154335 GCA_036250425.1 Stylosanthes scabra | reverse complement strand
TATATATATATATATATATATATATATATATATATATATATATATATATATGATGCTTTGCTTACTAAACACAGCTACATGAAAAAAACGCTACCTATTAAAAAAATGCTATTAATACTTTTTTTTTTTGAGGTGGACTTCATCACCGTAATCTCTCTAATAATTAACTTTCTTTTTCTCTTAATTAAAAAAGAAAAAAAATCACATAGGGTCACTGTTTTTGTTAGCTGAACATGTTCAATAAGAAAAAATAGTAAGAGTATGAATATGAATCACCAACTTCAACTGTGAATTAAATCATCTGCCATGTTATATATCAATCAGAAACTTGTTCATTCAATATAATGGTGGGGACATTTAATTAAGTAGCAGCTTCCTATAGTGGGTAATGTGCATAGCAAAGCCCATCTTCTAGCTCATGTGGGCAGAATTTGTTTGCCTATAATATCGGTTCATTCTGTCTTTCCAACAATGACAAATAGATATACTACTAGCTAAACAAATTTTTTTTTGGGTATCTAATCTAATAATAATGCTCTTCAATCATTTCAAAACATGAGAAAAATATGCTTATGTCACGTTATAAAAGATAAAAAAATATCAAAATTTAATATTTTTATCACGTTCTTAAATAAATAAAGAGTATTTTTTGGTTAAAAAAAATCAAAGTTCTTTTTGTTGATTTTTTACAGACAATATTGGTAATTTACCCTTTTAAATCTTCATCATAGGTGAATGTTTTTTATTTTTTATCGCAGATATTTTTACTTTTTATAACTCTCATTATCTCATATAAATGATATAATACAAAGGTTTAAAAAATTCTTGTATTAACAATAGTAACTAAAGAAGAATACAATACTCATAACATAAATGTGAGAAAATTTTAAATTCAATTATACAAAAATATTTTTCACTTGGCATCATGGGGGTTATTATTATTATTATTATGGGTAGGATTTGTGTGAACATGTGTCATGAAACTATTTGTAAAAGAATTTAAACTATTTGATAACAATTTGGCTGAGAAGAGTAAGACTTGGTTAGTAGTTGTTATAATGTAAAGCATGAGTATAGTACTCTTTTTACTTTTTGATAGCTATATAGGAATACTAAAATCCTAAATTAAGCTAGTAAAAGGTAGCTATTAGTATTATTTTATATAAATAATAAAGTATTTATTTTAGGGCAAATAATACCGTCTTGTAACAACGAATGACAATGCCATAATAATAATAATATTGATTACAGCTGTGAGCTGCAAAGTAAATAATAGTTGTACAATTAACAAGAGAAGAAGTGATTAAATAAATTAATTTTTTCTAATTAATCATTGTAAACTCTAAATAATATACCTTTTTCCATTTTATTATTTTAATTTTTTAAGATTTTAGGTATATAGATTAATTCTAAATTAATTTGTTTGCATCATATACTAATAATTGCAAGCTTTAATCTTCAACCAAAAACACATAACTAAGAAAAAGTAAATACATATTTACTATTATAACGATGAATAATACTACATGTATCATTATACACACTTGTACATATTATTTAATAACACAGAAAATGTAAACATTGGCACATAAATTTATTTTTTGCTATGTTAATGTTTATATTTTTTCGTATTACTAAATGGTGTGTATAATGATACACATTGATTTATTTTATATGATAAGAACACAGAAGATCAGTAATGCTACACATCTAAACAATTTTTCTAACCAAGCTTAACCAAATATTTTTAATCTACTCTCACTCAAATAAATGAAAAACACGCGCTCTTCTCCTCTTCCAAATCACGTGTACTCCTCTCCCAAATTAAAACATGCGTACTCATCTTCTAAAATTTAAAATGCGCATCCACCGCAGCGTCTTCCACCGCAACTGCTTCTTCTTCACTATTGCAGCCACCACCATTGTTGTTGTCGTTATCATCATCATCGTCATCTTCTTCTTCTTAGGTGTTGGTGTTATTCCTGTTATTGTTGGTGTTAGTTGTCCTTGTTATTGTTGGTGTTGTTGTTGTCGATGGAAAATTGAATTGGTTATTTTAAAAAACAGAAACAAATTTTGAAGATAGAAACAGATTTAGAACAAAAACAGAAATAAATTTAATATAAAAAACTGAATTGGATATTCAGGAAAACAGAAACAGATTTTGAATGAAAACAGAAACGGATTTTGAATGAAAACAGAAATGGATTTTGAATTAAAAACTAAATTGGATTTTCATGAAACAGAAACAGATTTTGAATTAAAATAGAAACGGATTTTGAATGAAAGTAGAAACGGATTTTGAATGAAAGTAGAAACGAATTTTCATATGTAAAAAGTGAATTGGATTTTGAGAAAACAGAAATAGATTTTGAATGAAAGTAGAAACGTATTTTGAATTATTGGAAATTACCACTCAAATGTACTCCATCTTCTTCTTCTTCATTCCTTCATTTCTTCCTTCCTTCCTCCTCCTTCTTTTTCTGGATTACAATTTACATGGATTGTCGAATCTATTTCAGGAAAAGATTAAGAAACGATCGAGTAATTAATAGCATCCATTCTCAACGAATCGGAAACAAAAAATGGAATTAGATGAATCACGATAATGACAACGGAAACAACAGTGAAGGGGGTGAGAAAGAAAACAGAGAAGCTTGCTTTGACACTAATAAGAAGATAAGAAAACAAAAATTGAAAAACGCATGTGAGTGAAAATAGGAAGGAGCTTTAGGGATCCTAATTTTGAAAAAAACGAAAATAACTAACAAAAAAAGATGAGAGGCGTGTGTGAGGGATTAGCTTGATTAAGAGCTTGTTTGGATGCCATTATTTGGCCTAAAAAAAGATATTTTTCCAATAAAAAAAGATTTTTTTATATTTTTTAGTGTGTTTGGGTAATTTCTACTAGTAAAAATAAAATCACTAGTAAAATGGGATTTTTTACATCTTTTTCACTAAAAAAAGATGTTTTAAAATAATGAATAGATAAAACTATCCTTATCATTATTATAAAAAGACACAATTTACCCCTTTTTTATTAATAACAAAAATAACAAATGTCTTATACCCTATTCCATTCAAACCTATTATTTTGAAGCGACGTCTTAAGGATTTGATATAGAGATTAGAGAATCACTAATATTACAAGATAAAGAAACACAACGTGATATCATTATTGCATGTTTTCCACTTCATAATTTCATAAGAATAATAAATTATGATGATATAAGCATTCTATAAAGCTTTGAAGATATTGTTTCATTGCAAGCAAATGAACATGGTGATCCTACATGTAATAGATACAAATACCTCTATAACTCACTGGGAGGAACCAACACAAAAAGATGTTCAAATGATGGAACAAGTTAGAGACAATATTAGAAATCAATTAGTACAAGAAATAGAACATCCGATACCTAAAATAACTAACAATCAACTAAAAGAAATATAATATTCGACATTAGAAACCTAAAGAAATAAAACATTCAATATAAATTATTGATTAATATTAGCTAAATTTTTATTCATTTGAATAAAAATATAATATATACTATCAGAAATATATTTATTCTTTTTTTTTAGAATTGGGATATAATACATATTGAAATACTATATATGCATTAAAAATAAATGAGTTAAATTATACTGGCTGGGCGTGAGAACAGGGATTTGTTCCCTGAGCCGCCGCAGTAGAGGTGCGACATTGTTGCAGGTGGGCGCCGCCGCCAGAAACAGTGGGAGAGCTGTGCAGAAGAACGGGACGTTGGCCATCACGCAAAGCCTCCCCCGAAGGACCGTTTCGCTGTTGCACGTCCTTACCACCGTCGGAGTCTGACGGAGAATTCTGCAACGACATAGGGCGGCGTCGCTTGCGTGATGAGGACGGCGCTGGTGTCGTCTGCGTCGAGGAAACACGAGACGTGGCCAAAGAAGCAAAACTCGGTACCGGTTCTTGCTGTGACCCGCATCCATGATGGTGACCCGCTTTCCATGTGGCCCATGTAGGTTAGTATTCCCTTGGAGTCTTTTTAGGCCCATCACTCTTCTGGGTCAAAACAGAATTAATTCGTATTTGTGTTTTCCCCTTTCTACTAATAATTGTCCACCCGTCTGCAGGAACATGATCTTCGGGAGTTACTTTATTTGAATGATGATTTGAATCACCCACAAAATCCTCCTGTCCCGAGATTTGCGTAATGTCATCATTAGTCTGCCCAAATTCAAAAATTTGTTTCTCATCACTAGCCATCGCCGACGGCCTAGCAGCAGTAGCCGATGGATCATCACAAGTATTAGCTTCAAGTTCAGTCACATCAGCGGTATCCTTTTTTCTATTTCACGATTGGGTGTCATGGCCAAATTAATTACATTTCTCACAAATTAATTCTAAATTCTCATACTCAATGTTATATACATGGCCATCAATTCTAATCTTCGTGCACTATTATTATTACACTATATTTTTATTATTACAATTCTTTCTTTTTCTTTTTGGGTCGTATATGTTCTTGTAGAAACTCTCACAATGTTCAAATTGTCTATGGTTGTAGCTTAAAACTTAATTGAAGCGGTTCATTCATTGTGGAAACATTAACAATTTCCTCTATACAGATAAGGTGGTAGAACAATTGAAACTGAAATTTGGTATACATGTTAATAAGTAAGGCAAGCCGAAATTAAAATCCTGCAGAGAAATTGATATGATAAAATGAAGTGTTGTGTACGTATGTGTGGTGTCTAATGGAGTGGAGAATTAAGACCCTCTTGAGAAGACAAAGAGTGGAGTGGTTGATGCCTCATGGAAGGGAAAGATGGCATTTTTCTGAATGAAGGTCTCTTTTCAAGCTGATGCAAGGTTCTCTTTGCATAAAGGTCTTTAAACATTGGAGAGGCTCTTTCCTTCAACTTGAGTATGGTGAAGAACAAAAGCCTATAGGCTATGAGGATCAATAGTAGTGCTCCTAAGTCCCACCATTTTGAATGGTTTAATTCAATTCCCAACATCTTTGTTATCACAAATTCTCCTGTCAATTTTGGGTCACCAGGTATCATAGGATCAAACTCAAGCCCAAGCAAGTCATTCTTGTATGCCCCCTGCATTCAAAAGTATATATTAATGTTACTTACTACTTAAACACAAATAGGAAGGTTTTCAAATATACCGATAAATCAATATACTTGTAATTTATAACTGTTAATTTTGATTTATATATATTTTTTTAATTAAAATAAACAATTACATATTATATTATAGATATACTTAAAAACTTTCTAAACAAATATATACAAGGGAGGCTTAGATCAATTGGCAATACTACTTGTTTTAGAGGGGTTGCACCCAGGTTTTAATCCTTGGTGAGAAATATAGAAGCTATAATATTGGAATTTTATTTCGATACACTCTAATAATCACATCTACTTTTTTTATCACTAATCATGTGATAAACAGAAAAGGAAATTGCATTAGGTAATAATTAGATGCACGTGTAAAATATCTTCATACTCACAGTACATCAAAATTAAATTTATAATATTATGTAAAAGGCATAACCCATAAATTAAATAGGGTTATAATATTGAATATTGAGAAATGAGAATGAGAAAGGAAATTGCCTGAATTGCCCAAGCACCATAACTGATATATGAAATTGGGTAGCGCCAAACTGGCTTTGGAAGATCAGATAACAACCTGAAGAATCCAGAGGTCATCATCATGATTCCCTGCATCATCAACACAACCACCAACAATTCATCATTGGAATTTCCTTTTTTGCTATTCAATTTTCATTTTCCAAATATCATAATTTGTTGCTTACAATTATTCCAGCTCCTGTGATTATTCCCATTAGGAAGTTTGGGACAAGTGAAGCTACAACCATCATGAGACTCTCAATGACAGAGATGCAACCATAGATGTTGAGAGCGAAGAACACAAAGTGTTCTATCCCTGGCCTGAATTTGACCATGTTGTATGTGATGGTGCTTGTAGTTAGAGCAATTGCAACCAAGAAAGGGAAAGAGGATAGGAAGTTCCCTAGAATATATGCTGCAACTCCATAATATCCATTACGCCTTTCTTTATAGAAAACCTGTTTCATCATCATATCAATTTTTTACATTATGTAAGCTAAGAGATCAAATTTCACTCTAAATGGAACATTTAGTCATGCTTTTTATATTACTTTGCTAATACTCAAATTCGTCTATAAAAGATAATTGGTTCTTCAAATTAGTTCTCATTCGATTTTGTTAGTTCTCGTAAGTTAAACCGATCATTTGTTTTGTTAAGTCACGTAGCATAAAATGATTGATTGACATGTGTCATTGACATCGCAAGTTAACAAATCATTTTGTGACATGTGATACTTAATGTGACATTTCATCATCTAATTCACGAAATGACCAATTTGAAATAATATGTATTTTTTGGTGACCATTATGACTAACAGAATCTTTCGAAAATCAATATTTTTTATTGAGGATGATACCTTCATTTCTTCAATAAAGGATGGGAAGCCTCCAATGGACATGAATGTCATGAAGCCAGAGATGAATGCACCACAGGCACCACGTGCTAGGATTGAGGTATAGCTATAACCAATATCAAAATAGATAGTTCCAACACAAATTGAAACAATGATATAGATTATGATCCTCAACCAGTAGTAACCAACATCTCTACACATGTTGACAAATGATCTCTTTGTCAATGTGCACAGTTGCTTCCACCAAGTAGCTTGACTTCCAGTTTGTCTCTCATTTTCAAGCCCTTCCTGTATGTATAACAATATCATCATCATATAGAAAGAAACTAACAGAGTTTAATTTGAGTAAGTGAAAAAGGTTAATTAATTGAATTTAATTACATTGGTAGATAGTTCTTGAACCCTGTCCTTTGCTCTTTTTGCATATGTTGAGCGCTTGTATCTGTCAACCAGCATAGACTTAATTTGTGCTGTGGCCATATTCATGAAAGGATCTGCTGAATTTGGAACATCCTTGAAAAAAAGGAGGAGGAAATGAAACAATTCCATTAATTAAATAATACAATTAAAGCATTTGGTTAATTAATTGAAGAATAGGCTAATTATATTATAGATACATACATGAATTCTTTGAGATCCTTTGAGTGTAGCTGTGACAACATCAAAGTCGGAGTTGATGCATCTTAGGAAGTGATCAGAAGGATTCCTTTTACGTGGACAAGGAAATCCGGCTTCAGCAAAAAACTGTAAAAAAGTGAAAAATTACTACCAAACCATAGAAAAAATCCTAAAACCTTCATCATCAACATATCTACATTTTAGTAGCTTGAAATATTTAGATTTCTCTTTAGTTTGCTTAATTAAATATTATTACGGAAATATCTAAAAATAAATAAAAATAATGAAAATATCTAGGCATAAATAAATATATTTAGAGGTTTCTAGATATAATAATGGAATGCTAATAAGCATTAGTGCAAGTGAATGTGTTTGCTCTAAGTGTGAGTAGCCGAGGAAATAGGTAGAAATGATGGATGCTTTCAATTTTTCTCTCTCCCTACTGTTTTATCAAGTGTGATCTTCAAGGTTTAACATCTTCTTTCATATATTTTTTATAGTCCATTTAAGGAGTGTAAGGTGGATATCACATTTCACAACAATTGAGCCATAAAAATTTACATGCTGATAAGTTGATATATTTGACTAAATTATCATTTTTAACTATCAACTTTGTATATGCAAGTCTTAACATAAGGTTGAAATAGTAAAAGCTCACATTAGGATTCAAAGTTAATAATTGAAATTTGAAAGGTGAAAATTCAAGTACTTGCTTTAAAATTATTAGATTACATTTTAGTCAAATATATCAATTCATCTAACGATTTTTAATAAGTAACTTCGTACGAAAACAGCTGTATTCACCTAATTGAATGAGTTAAAGAGTAGGATACCTGAACGGCCATTTTAGCTTCACCAAAATAAACGGTTTCGCCGCCGGAGAGCAAGAAAAGGTCATCAAAGAGAGCAAAGACCTCGCTGCTAGGCTGGTGAATGGAGGAGATAACAGTGCGGCCGTCACGTGCCACATTCCGGAGAGTCTGAACGACGAAGAAGGCGGAGGCGCTGTCGAGTCCACTGGTGGGTTCATCAAGAAATAGCAAGCTTGGTCTTGTCAGTATCTCGAGTGCAATGCTCAGCCTCTTCTTCTCCCCGCCGCTTATCCCTCTGAGGTGCCAGTTTCCGATCAACCTGTCAGCACAGTCTTGAAGCCCCATCTCTATGATCGTTCCTTCAACAATGCTTTCAACTTCTTCTTTCGTCATTGATGTTGGAAGACGCAGATTTGCTGAATACGATATCGTTTCTTTCACTGTTAGCGTTCCAAGCAGCACATCCTCTTGTGTTACGTACGCCTGAACATTTAGAATTCGGCATTAGTCGTTAATATTGAAAAGTGCTGGTTTGTAGCAATGATGTTAGACTATAAATTAAAGGCGTTAAAAGTTAATGATTAAAAGTAATGATTTTGATGATCACCATCTTTAATGGTGAGTTTTAATTTAATATCAATTTGGATTCACACAACAGCATTTGTGGAACTATATCTCATTTGATAGTTTTGTCTATGGTGGTAAAAGTATTTAGTAGTTCTTAAATGATTATGAAAAAAGATTATAAATATGTGGCTGTAGTTATTTTTAATATATACCCATATTTTGTAGTTATTTTTAATATATACCCATATTTTTTTATTTTAGAAATAACACTTGAAACCTTAGTAGATCACTGGATACTTTCACCACCTAAGAAATCTCCCTCATTTGATATTATATTTGAAATAACATCTCCAATGCTTAGTTTTAATTTAATATCAATTTGGATTCCACACAATATTATTTATTAAGTTAAATTAACTTGCATTAAATGAGTTATACAAGTGATACGGTATCAACTTAATGATACCGATAACACTTTTAGATTTACTTCCAATGTATACCAAAGTATCAATTCGGTTCATTTGTGTTTTCATGATGAATTGATACTCAAAAAATACACCATTGGAGATGCTCTTAGCATTTCTCATTTTTATATAATGAGAAAACACTCTCCTCAATTCTTGAATTTTTTATTTTGAACTTGGCGCCTCCTAATAATATTAAAATCCCAGAGATCCTGAGCAATTAAAAAATTAGACTCATCAATTTCTGCAACCGATTAGAATAAATTATCAGTGTGACATGCCAGGTTAAAGCTGATGTGTGGCATGTCCACTGATAACCTATTCCCAACATATTGTAAGGGTCGATGTGTCTAATTTTTTTATCAAGAACCGCTCTGATTTTAGTATCATTAAAGGGCGCTAAATTCAAAATAAAAAAGCCCAGGACTGCATAAGGTGTTTACTCTTGTAGAATTGAATCACGATACATATTTAGATGCACGGCTAATACAGTGTGCTAAGTGTTATTATTACTTACAACAAAACCATAGCCTAGGTTTTTCTTCTTCCCATTGAGAACAACATTTCCTGTCATGACCACATTTTTTGAGAGCCTACCTGTCACAACATATCCACAAATTCAATTATTCAGAAAAATTGTATTGTTTGTACCCCCGCACTTCACATTATTAGAAATTTAGAATAGGACTTGAGATATTTATCAATTAGGCATTCTTCAATCAAAAAATTAAATCATCCTTCATCACCAAAAATGTTATAATGATTAATCAACTGTCTGATTCACAAGATTAAAGTTGATGGGGAAGTTTCATTGATCTTGTTGTTTCGTACAGTTACACACCATTATTATTGAACGCCCTTTGTGAATAATGTTAGTTGGTTGGGAAGTAGGTAAGTAGCTAGTAGTAGTAGTAGTTCAAAGATAAGACTAAGGCCAAACCTCATGTCTCATGTCTCATGCCATACCAATCAATGCTATAAGACCAGACAAAATATGAGAAAATAGCTATATAACCAAGCTATATATATATATATATGGTCCCAGAAATTAAAGCATGGACCATTATTATTGAGTTGTGGTATTTGGTAATTGTAACCATCTACTCTTCTCAATTAAAACCTACAAATTCAATACATATATTACATATATAGTTTGATGTTTTAATTTGGTCTAACACATTATTACAGCTACCCAAACTCATTTGTATGATTAAGCATTTATAGTATATAGTCTAAATTTTAATATAATAATAATCTCATAATATTATTTCAACTACCAAAATTTAAGATGTATAAAGGAAAGCGCATAACGTGTCCTTTTCCAATTGTCAAGTATAGCTAAATCTTCGGAAGTATAATAAGTTACAACTACAATAAGTATATATATGGATAATATTGAAAGAATTAATCCATATGTACCATTGTATAAATATGTATATACTATTTAGTAATATGAAAAAATATGAATATTAGCACAGAAACTTATATTTTTTCGTGTTGTTAAATGGTGTGTACGAATATATGCAACGATATATATAGTATTACCGAAAATATTACTACATAATATTTTTTTCTCACAATATCTCTCAATTCGACAGGTACTTATTTAAACGGATTAGTAAACTTACTACTATACCGACTAAAATTGGTTAAACACTACTATATAGTTATTAGCATTTAGCACCGACTTCTCTATATTGTTATAATGTTCATTTATCAAATAATCCAACCCCCAACCAACGAAAAGGAACAAAACCCAACTCACTAAATGAAAAAGAGAGAAAGCGAAAGTCAACCAACAATTTTTGTGGGGTTAAAATTAAATTAAAGTTAGAGAAGTAGGAAATGTAAGTTTTATAAATAAATATTACCATCACTAACAAAATATATAGCATATGGTATGATGATAAGGTTACGCTTGTTCCCCGGGAACTTGGACGATCCATATTTAGAGTACTATTCGATTATTGAAGATAATGACATCATACCCACTTAGGACATAACATTTAAATACAAGGGTCCTACTCCTATGGCTATGTTATGTGTTATATTACTTGGCCTAAGAAGGACACTATAGGTTTTGGAAAAGAAAAAATCTACTGCTACCTTTCAAAAATTTAATACCCCCAAACATTAATTTCAAGTTTAAATTCAACATGGAAAACAGGAAAAGTTTTAGATTCCCAGAAACCCTTTTAGTTTAGAGTATACTAAATTTAATTTCAATTTAATAAACTATTGAAGTAGAAGAAACTAATAAGCTATACCATGATTGATGAAGTAAATATTATACCAAAATAGGTTTAACACTTGAGAGTACTATTAGGTGAAGAGTATACATCTATAATAGAAAGATCTAAAATTGCATTACTTATCATCATCAATTACCCACAAGATTATTAGAAAACAAAAATAAAAATTAAAATTAAAAAATGTGTAGTACTAGAAAGTCAGAACTGTGAAAGACAAGAGAATTAAAAAATGTTGAACCTTTACATCCAAAAACATGTCTTGTGTTTTGGGGTTAAAAAAAAATAGGGACTCAAAATCTCTTCATGTTATATCAAAGACATACACAAGATGGCAAAGACATATACACAAAAAAATCAAATATAAAAATTTTTAGCTATACCAATTTGTCTGTATACCTGTAATATGTAACTATTAATTTTAATTAAAAAAATTTAAAATATAAATATAAATCAAAATTAACGATTAAAGATGCCAGGTATACTGAAATCAATATACCTAAAACCTTTTATGTGAAAATTTTTTTTGTAGCATTAAGAAATATTTGAGAATAGAAAAGTAGTAATGAATGAATGAATAACCTGCAAGTGAATCAAGGAGAGTGGATTTTCCAGAGCCAGAAGGGCCCATAATAGCCATGATCCTGCCAGGTTCAGCAAAACCATTGAGGCCATTAAGCAACCTCTTAGTTGGTCCTTTTCCAAAATTTGGAAGAACAACTCTTAGATCTTCCCAAGCTAAGTAGCTTCCTCTATCAAGCCCACTACTATTGCTACTCCCACTTGTTGCTGCTTCTATCTCCATCATCTTTTGCTCTAAGATCAGAGGAGGAGGAGGAGACAATAATAGAGTTTCAACTCAAGAACAAGAAGATGAATAATAATAATGCTTATTAAGCTTGAAGTAAAAGTAAGCTCAAAACATTAGTAGTAGTAGTAGTAACTAGCAAGAAGCTTTTCTTTTTAATTAGTATTATTATTTTTTGTTTGTTTTGTAGATGAGGAGGTAGCACTGTTTTGCAACAAATACCAAACAACTAACTATTAATGGGTGCAATGAGAATCAATTAGGAACATGGGAGTATTATGAAGAGAGAGAGGGAGATGTGGAAGGAGTTTAATGGGTTAGAGAGAAAGTAGTAGTAAGTACAGATCAGAAATTCAGTAGCATATGGGTGGCAAGTGAAGGACATTAATGGTGAGGGCCTTCCATCCATATGATATAGTTACATCTACAACCCATGCTTTTGAATTGTCATGGCACGGATATGAATGTCAAAATCTTCACTTTCAAAAAATATTCTAAATTTATAATCAAATAATTATTTTATTTGCTTATTTTTGTAGTATATTCAATATATTAAAATTTTCGTTACACATATTCTTAAAAAATTACATGTTTAAGCATTAATTAATTAGTTAGAACTAAAGATATTTATTTGCTTTTATTAATTAATTAATCTGTTGTCTTTGAAAATCCTATAAACATAAATGAATAATCAATAATACTTAGTATATATGGAATAGGACTTTTTTACTATAAACTATCTAGCACGTAATCTATATATATTCATGGAGTAGAAGAAGAACTAATAATTAAATGTCATTTTTTTTAAATTAAAAGAAAAAGTATAGATAATTAATAATTTTTTAATCAATAAATCAGCCAATAAAAAATAGAATATTTAAAATTATTATTTATAGAACATTCACAATGAAAGTTATAAAACTTTCGAAACCTAAAGTAACATCAGTTAACTTTATATTTTTTTAGAAATAGAACATTTAAAATATAAAACATCTAATTTAAATTATTGATTGATATTGGTTGAATTTTTATTAGTTCATTAGTATGGTTGAAATTAAAATTAGCTGCATATATATGACTTATGGATACATCATATCATCTCACTTATGCCTTAGATTGAAACATGTTTTACACTTTTATTTATGCTCATAATTTTAGTTTTGAAGTAGAAATAAAATTAAATTAAAGCAGGTTTGAGTTGTTTTCAGGACGGTTTAGAAAACGAGAATTGAATTGGATGTAGATATCTATCAAGCATGTAGTCAGAAAAAGACATGAATAATTACTTATAAGCTAAGATATATCATATTCATATCATATTATCACATGTATATGGACCTTATCGTTTTAGGCTTAGAGCTTTGCTATTCATACATTAATTGCAACCCAATACAAGCTTACACACACATCATCTCTACATACAACAAGGTTACTAGATTACTAGGTCAATCACATTTATGATATTTATTTTTATTTTTTGATGCATTAATTTCTTTTCAACTCATGGATGTATGTCTACTTAATTTTTCTATATAAAACAACCATCCCCTATCCATTTCTTTTTTTTTCTTTAAATAAAAGATAATTCTCGTTTGGCATTCGAAATTTTATCTTGACTAATTTGAATTTTACTCAAATAATACAGATACACTTAATTGTAATAGATGAATTTCTAACTAAATCGTTGTGTATACTATATTTTGAATTCAAAATTATGAATTCGAAGATTTATTGCTGGCAAAAAAATATTTTGTGCATGTATAAACTATTATGGGAATAAACTATAAAGTTTAGTTAATAATTTACACGATAAGTTTATTATTAGTAGAAAATTTTAAAATTTTTATTTAATAAATATAAAATAAATATATTAAAAATTTTCTGAATTAGTAACTTTTAACATGTATCTTCTTAAGATAAAAAACAGATCAACACTAGACTATAAAGCAATTTGTTGCCCTTTGTTGAGATATCTACTATACTTGCTATGGGTAGATAAACTTGCTATGATAGTAGATAAATGTGAAAGTAGAGTAGTAGACACAGCTCAAAGCAATGAAAGTTGGATATATCTAGAAAGGTGTACCTGCTTGCACGGCTAAGCATAGGGGTTTTAAATTGGCTAATTATTATATGCTTGTGTCACTCGTTTTAGAAGCTCACTAGATTTTGGAATTATTCTCATTTTTTCCCTTTTTTTTTTTTGGGTGACAAGAATTATTGTGATTGTGAATTACGATTTGCACACACTTATAATGATTAGTCACCAAAAAAAATATAGTATAATGATTTTAATTTTTAAAATTTTAAAATATAGTAAAACAATAAAATAAGAGAAATATTAATTATATATGTACAAATCTTTTTATCAACTAAATTAAATAATAAGTCTTGAGTGAATGAATAAATAAAAATGATGAAAATAGTTTTTGTAAAAGTTAATATCAATTCACAGTTGTATCTTTTAAAAATCAATTTAAGATGTCAAATCTTCATTGTATACAGTATACACATTTTTGGACCTTTTATTTGATCAATTTATAGTTTATTTATACCATAAAATATATATATATATATATATATATATATAATTTCTCATTATATATATATGATCCGTTGACCCTTTTGTCCAAGCAATATTATACAGCAGTGCAACAAGCGACAAGGTTCGGTGATTTATAGATACTGAATTTATGATTGCACCACCTAAACATGACACTCCATACACGTGGAAAGTCCTCATGGGCACATCCATTTTCCTCCATTTCTAATGTCAGAAAATATGATAATTTTGTTAAAAACAATTTCTTTATAATTGTTGGTTATTTACTCCTTTCAATTAGTTGTCATACTCCTAAAATTTTCTTCATCATTACTAGTACTATATCAAATTTATGGCACAACTGCCCATTGATATTTTGCTTTATCAACTTTTAAAGTAGGTTTGATTGCTATCTACACTATAAATTTGATGATCATAAGCTGTTTGGAGGGAAAAAAACTCGATAATTACGGATAGGAAAAATATAGGTAATCAATAATTTTTAAATTAATAAATTAACTAACAAGAAATAAAACATTTATAGCTACTATTAATAAAACATTCATAATGAATGTCATAAAACATCCGAAACCTAAAGTAACTATCAATTAACTTTAGAAACAAAATATCCGAAACCTAGAAACAGAATATTTGAAACCTAAATCATGGTTACTTAATCATATCACACTCATAATGGTTACTATGAGCATAGTATAAATCATGCATCAAAAGATGGCACATTTTATATATAATCCTAGCATACAAAAAACTATGACATCAGAAAGATGAAAACATGAATGGATAAGTTGTTAGAAGCCAAGAAAAATGCACTACAAAAGACTTGTTTGATGAAATTGATTCTTATTCCAAATTTTCTAATTTGATAACTGGCAGGACCAAAATTAAAACCTCAGACTGACGTTCTATATACTGATACAAATTATTCGATATTAAACATGATAAATCCTCTGAAGAAAAAGACAACAAAAAAACTACAAGATAAACAATCATCACAGCCACTGTCACGTACCCAAATAAAATAATATTTTCTAACAATACTTTTGATACAATAGACCCAACATCACAGCAATTATTATCTTCAATAAACGAATCATTGCTCTTGTGGAGTCTCAAATCTTGTTGGGGTATCAATTCCCATCATACAGCAAAGGCCAGAGATCAAGATTATTAGCAAAACGATTCCCTGAAATATCACAAGGCAACTCATATAAACATTATAGTGTGAATGGAAGGGTAAAGGGTTCATAGATAAAGACCTAAACCATTTCTAGTTTAGTTGATGCAAGATAATAAAACTTAAACCATATTCTTTATACAGACATATAAGAAGTTTTATAAAAGCTAAGCATGCAAAGGTTATGAAAACTGCTGTATAGTTATATTCAAGATTTTCACAGCTTAGATTAAGAGAGCGCTTTTACAAGGAAAGAAGCTGCATGATAAGGATAGAAAGTATTAGCATAAATCAAATTTTAACCAAATGTATACAGTTTCTAGGGAAAGTGAATAGCAAACAAGAAACCAAAATGGCTAAGATCCCAAGATGGGATGCTGAAAATGTTGAAATGTGTTACTGGCTGTGCAAATTAATGTGATCACATCATCATACTATTAGAACTGTATGCATGGAATTAGAAACAGGCAGCAGTTTACACATTCATGCACCGAGAATGCAGTCAGAGAACCACAGAACTTAATCACCAAAACGGAAGGAACAAAATATACCAGAGGAAAAGGAAAATGAAAGAGGCAGAGTAATAATGGTTACTTAATCATATCACACTCATAGATGAAAGGAAAAATACAAGCAGCCCCATCCGGCATAAAAGCTGAACGTGTAAAATGGACAAAGAAACTTACCACTAAAATTCCCTCCAGAAGAGACGATTTAATCTGGCAGACTCCATCGCAAACTGTGGAATTGGCTGTCATTGATGTATTTGAGCTTTCTTCTAGAAATCTTTGTAGTTCCCTGTAAGAAGGATACAGGACCATCCTGGAGGGATCTGACACATAAAGAACTGCATATTTGGCCCCAGATTTATGAACAGAGTTGACAAGCCCAGATAAAACTTCACCTGCATAGATACAGCAAAAAAACCAAGTATTTAGCAGAGGGTAAAATCATATCTAGCAAATCCATAGCTTTGCGGCAGATATACCTTCAGATTGTGGAACCTCGGCAATGTTAAAAGGTTGAGAACCTCCATTGCAGAACACAAGCAAATCTGTTTTCCCAGTACGACTACCTTCCATCTTCTTGTTCAAATATTCCTGTGAAGTTACAATTAAGCAATAAATAGCATCAGATCACTGATACAGAAAATGGAATTCAACAACAGATGATGTTCCAGGATTTTGCTGATTACCTCAACAGAGTGAAAAGCAGCACTGTTTTCATAAATT
>JASCZI010181303.1:94753-117834 GCA_036250425.1 Stylosanthes scabra | reverse complement strand
ATATATATATATATATATATATATATATATATATATATATATATATATATATATATATATGCTATATTGCTATTATGCTATCAGAAAACATTGCATGACCATGATCAGTTTCTGAGTGAAACTGCCCAATTTTGTCTTGCACCCAAGGCTAAGTATGATTTTAAGCCCAAATCATACAAAATCCCAGATTCATTGCAGTTCAAAAAAATTTACCCGTTAGCTATAACCAGAATATCAACTCTTAATAAAAAAAGATTGAATGCCTCCTATATATGCTTCTCAGTTTAATGCCACCCCATCAGAGGAAAACAGCAGTGATGATGAATTTGTGATGCTAATACCCATTCTCTCTCTAGGGAAATGCATGGAAAATCATAATTTTCTGGTTAGAATTATGAGAAAATAAGAGAATGCTCATGCACAGGGAGGCCAATGTTGATGAGAAAGACTTCGATAATTTGATCATGACTTACATTAAGAGATGGATATCTGTGGAGTATCTGTGACTTTCGTCTGAGTGAAGCAGTACCAACAACACTTCCAGCAGGTAGATCAGCTAATGAACTTGCACTCAATGATATAAATGCATCTCTTACATCCTCGCGTGGAAGGTTGCAAGGCAAAATTGTTTTATCAGGTAAATAAGTAGGAACATCTTTCATTGAGTGGACAGCAATGTCAATGTCTCCGTTTATCAGCGCCTCATCTATTTCTTTGGTAAACAGGCCCTTTCCACCAATGTCCGCAAGCGGTTGAGATAGTATTTTGTCACCGGTTGTCTTAATTATTACAATCTGAATAGCTCCTTCTTCCGCCAGCTCCGGATGTGATGACATGAGTTTGTCTCTGGTCTCATATGCCTGAGCAAGAGCCAGTGGACTGCTCTAAACATAACATGATTATAAATAAAACCCAAATAAACATATAAATTCAAGAACATTTGTAAGAGCATAGTCATTTAGCAAGCCTATGGTACTAATAAGATAAGAAATAGACACAAGAATTTCATAACAAACCAAAGAAAAAGCATGGTGAGAAACAATATCTTCCAGCCCAAAAGTCTCCAAAGTCTAAACTTGAGCGCATAAAGTCAACTTAAAACCTACTATTATGGATCACAGGCATTGCCTCCACTGTCTCATTTCTCCTTTCATCTTAATTTTCTTTCTGGCAAGATAACACTCTTAAGCAAATTTTTTCTTTCTATTATTATGTGACTTATAATTATTTCTTTTGGGTAATGTTATCCTTTGAGACATAATCACAAACACTAAATGCACAATCACTCATCATAATCATAACACAGATATAGCTATAGTTGAGGGTATTCTGAAGTCAATGGCAACAATGAGATCAATTTAAGGCAGCGGAAGAAGGCAGAAAGTGAGGTAAAAGGGAACGTACCTTCCTCTGGTTCCAATTCTGAGGAGTGCGACGTTGGAGTTGGTGTGCTTAGTGTCTTGATCAGTGGCAACAGAGGCCCTAACACGAAACATGGTGGTGCGGCGGCATTTAGAGGTTTTCAGACATGGGAGCGTCAATGCAGATGATGAAAGAAGCGTCTCCATGTTTGAGAGAGAGAGAGAGAGAGTGTGAACTGTGAAGTGAAGTGGTGCAGCGAAGTAATGCGGTGATATGATGAAAAGAAAGCAGATAGAAAAGCAGGGATTGGTCGTTACATGTATCCGGTCCCACATTTCATCCCAACTGGATTTCATCTTACCTCATCTTTCTCTCCATATTCTCAAATATTTTCTCCCACTATAGAAAATAAAAAATGGTTATGTCAAAAATTAAAAAAATATAACTAATTAATATTTTTTAACCAATAAATAGAGATAATATTTAAAATATTAAAAATAGAACGTATAATACAACATAATTAAAAATTTTTGAAAACTAAATATACATATAATTTTATATATATCTTTTAAGAAAAAATATCTAAAATTTTAAAAAATAAATCATTCAATTTAAATTATTAACTGAATTTTTATTAATTGCATAGTATTATTCTAAAAAAATAAAAGAAAAGCTGATTTCTTTTCATCCAATACAATTAGGTGAAAATTAAACTTCCACTCAACTTCTCTACTCTCCCATACTTCTTCTTCAATTATTTCCTCTCTATCTATTTCTTTCGAATCAAACATTATTTAATATATGAAACATATTGTTGAGTTTAGGAACAATAATTTATTTTTTATGATGACTAAACATTAATATTAATTGGGTACAAAGCAAATATTGTTTGATGTTGTTTAGTTGTATTTGTGTAGGCTAATGTTATGTTATTGCAACTCAATTTTTGAACAAGAATAAAGATTTCTTGTAATTGAAAGAACAAAAACTACATTCATTTAATCATGAGCAAAAACGGTTATGCAAAAGAGAATGAGGGAAACTACTTTTATTTGCAACAGCATCAGCATCAACAATCCAACAAAGGAAAATTCATCTTGGAGCCTAAGTCAAGGTAAAGGGTTGAGATTAAAAGAAAAAAAGTGATAATCAAATCATTTTTCCTCTGATCTTTGTTGCAGTCAAGGCATAGAATCAAAATGAGAGGTTGCTTGCTTTGCAAAGTGAAAGGATGTCACGTGACCTTGCCAAATCATCATACATAAGGTGGCTACCATTCTGTGCATGCTCCAAGAGCTGGAATAGAGATTCAAGTTGACTTGTTTCATGCTCTTTGGAGGTAACACCCTTATGATAAAAAAAAATGTTTAGTCAAAGAGTTTAACAAGGAGAGAGAGAGCAAATTTCAGAGTCATTCACATTGCTTCAACAATGTCTTCTCCTTTAGTCTTCTTCAATTAAATACTTTGTTTTTCTTAGTCTATCACTACTTGTTTTATGAGGTAAAAAGCTTATGAAAAGGCAATGTGATAGGTTAATGAAAAGCCATGTTTATTTTAGCCGAAATCCTAAGTATAACTTTTTTGTTTTGTGGATTGAACCTAAAGGTTCCCTTACTCAAATTGGGTTAGCATTTGAAAGCTAAGTTCTAGGTAAAGAGAGAGTTCTTTAGCTAGAGTGTGTGTATCTCTACATGAATTGGTATTTGTAATCAATTGATTGATAGTGAAAATTCATCAAGGTTTAGTGGAACTGGATGTAGGTTGCAGTGGGGCAACCGAACCAGTATAAATTTCAGTGCCTTCGTTATTGTTTTTTGTTTTGTTATCTTTGTTTTAGCTATCTGTATTTTATAAGATAAAATGAAACATTTTTCTGCTTCCATGCTTAAACTAAAAACAGAATTGTTGGAATTCTTGGATTCCTGAACCCTAGAACCATCCATGTTAAATCATTAAGAAAATATACTTGAGATACTTGAATGCGAAAGCGTACCTAAATTGATAGACATGTAATTCTTGATCAAGAAAATATACTTGAGATACTTGAATGCGAAAGCGTACCTGAATTGATAGACATGTAATTCTTGATCTTGATTTGTTGTTCCTAATCTTATTGTTGGTTCTTTGATCTTCCTCAACCATAGCCTTCTGAATCCCTGATAGGACTGAATAACAACTCTCTTATTGGAAAGGGTTGCAAATGACGGCTAGGTATGTTGGGGACCAAAACTCTAGAGTTCTATTTATACCGGGCTATTAGCACTCATTAAACCGTGAAGGCCCAAGTAAAATAGATAGTATTGATTTTATTCTCATTAGTCCCAAACCAGTAAATAATCTTGACTTATTCCTTTTATTATTTAAGCCAATAATGAGACCACTTTATGTAAGTCAAAATTAAAATAGCTAATATGATTATAATACTTAACTATATATATATATATATATATATATAGCCGACAAAATAGATTAAGAAAATAAAATTTTCTAACAAGAATAACTTAGCTTAGCTTAAGTTTGTTTCGGTCAATCAAAATTATCAAGTTTCAAATAGTCATAAAAAGAGCTTCTAGATTTAACCCCTCTTCTTTAAATCTTTCACGACCATATTTTTTGTAAAAAAATTTAAAAAGTTCAAACAATGCAAACATCATCCGGTAGAGAAAAATAATGCAAACATCCTTATTAGGCTCTAGTTATTTTGTGTTTGAGGTTACATTTTAATAGTATAATGCTAAAATTTTTATTTAACTTTTATGTATTTTTACAATATTTATTATAATATATTTTTAACATATTAATAAGAATATGAATATTATTATTAACTTTAATACGAGAATGAAAAAAAAAAAACAAAAACTTGAATAGGGGAACAAACAAAGAAGTTAGAAGTGGTCGTATGAAATTGAATTTCTGCACAGAATAATGTATTTGTTCCTATAATTTATTGCGTTTTTTTTTTCTTTTGTTTAGTAACAGAAAAAGGTAAAAAATATATTTTTATCGATATTAACTAATACAATAATTCTAGGTAAACAAGTGGTTTTGTCAACCAAGTGGTTAGCCATTGATGTTACCTCAAGCGCCATTCCCCTTTATTATAATGATATGATTATATTTGTTTTTATTTTCCTCACTTTTCAGTTTTCCGTTATTTCTCTATTTTCAGAGCGTCACTCTTCGTTCTTCGTTTTTCATCTCCAACGATTTTCGATTTGGTGATTCTTGCTCTTCTGAGATCGTTCTTTTAACGTTTTTCCTGAACGTTCTTCTTTTCAATCTTTCCTTTGTGTCGTTCTCTGCATTTTTTACGTGAGATAAGTTTGATTCTGAAGTTTTGAACGTTATTAGATTTGATTTTCGTTTTCCTCTTCTTCTTCTGTTATTAGATTTCTGTTTTCATCCTTGTTGTTTTTATTTTTGTTTTGATAGAGAAGAAGAAGAAGAAGAAGAAGAAGAAGAAGAAGAAGAAGAAGAAGAAGATGATGATGATGATGATGCAGAAATTATTTCGGTGGATTCTGGGTTATTGTTTCGGTTGAATTTATAATATTATTTCGGTGGATTCTGAGTTATTGTTTCGGATGAGTTTAGAATATTATTTCGGTGGATTCTGGGTTATTGTTTCGGTTCAGATTAGAGCAACAACAACAACAACAAAGACGAAGAAGAAGCAGACTTGAAAAAAGAAGACGGCGAAGAAGTTGCAGGCATGAAAGAAGAAGAAGAAGAAGAAGAAGAAGAAGATGATGATGATGATGATGATGCAGAAATTATTTCGGTGGATTCTGGGTTATTGTTTCGGTTGAGTTTAGAATATTATTTCGGTGGATTCTAGGTTATTGTTTCGGTTGAGTTTAGAATATTATTTCGGTGGATTCTAGGTTATTGTTTCGATTGAGTTTAGAATATTATTTCGGTGGATTCTGGGTTATTGTCTTGGTTGAGTTTACAGCAACAACAACATCAACAACAACAACAACAAAGACGAAGAAGAAGCAGACTTGAAAAATGAGGACGACGAAGAAGTTGCAGACATGAAAGAAGAAGAAGAAGAAGAAGAATAAGCAGAAGATGATGATGATGATGATGTTGCATAAATTATTTCGGTGGATTCTGGGTTATTATTTTGGTTGAGTTTAGAATATTATTTCGGTGGATTTTGGGTTATTGTTTCGGTTGAGTTTACAGCAACAACAACAACAACAAAGACGAAGAAGAAGAAGCAGACTTGAAAAAAGAAGACGACGAAGAAGTTGCACACATGAAAGAATAAGAAGAAGAAGAAGAAGATGATGATGATGATGATGCAGAAATTATTTCGGTGGATTTTGGGTTATTGATTTGGTTGAGTTTAGAATATTATTTCGGTGGATTATGGGTTATTGTTTCGGTTGAGTTTACAGCAACAACAGCAACATCATCAACAACAACAACAAAGACGAAGAAGAAGCAGACTTGAAAAAAGAAGACGACGAAGAAGTTACAGACATGAAAGAAGAAGAAGAAGAAAAAGAAGATGATGATGATGATGATGATGATGACGACGACGGTGGATGATGATGATGATGATGACGTCGAAGGTGGAGGAAGAGGATGACGATGATGATGACGACAAAGGAGGAAGAAGAAGTCGATGACGGTGAAGGCGGAGAAGAAGAAGAAGGCGTTGATGAAGAGCGTGTGTGTCACGCTCATTTTGATCGAGAGTGGTGCTGTTGTTACAAGTTTACATGGTTAACCACTTGGTTATTAAAACCACTTGTTCAAATAGCATCACCGTAAAATATATTTTATAAAAAAAACCTGTTTACGTGGCCAAGCCAATACACACGCACGAGCCAACAATCAACAATATTCATGTTCTTTGTTTTACTTTTCAAGACGCACTTTGCTGCCACCTTCTTAGTTCTCACGTTCGCCGTGTTCACCACCTTCTACACCTACGCTAAAGTCATCCCTGTCATCCTCCAAGAACTCTACATTTTCATTGGAGAAGTCGTCTCCTATAACGCCTACAACTACTCCTCCTACGTCCTCACTCACTCCATCATCTACCTCCCTCCACCGACGTCGGCACCGCCACCGAGTCGACCACCATCGCATTTTCTTCTTTTTCTCATCGCGTCACCACTGCCACCCACATCTCTTTCCACACCACCTTTGCAGCCGCGGCGAGGCGATTCAGGTGTCGCAGATCTGTGTCTACGGGTCGCCATCACAATTTGCGTCCACCTTCCTCCTTTCTATTTCGTCTCCACCATCCTCTTCCTCTTTGCGTCGTCATCGCAATGTCTTCTTCTTCTTCTTCTTCCTCCTCCTTCTCCTTCTTTTTCTTTGTTGTTGTTGTGGTGGTGTTGTTGCGATTATGTTGGGGTGAGGTGATGGCGATTGTTATTGTTATTGTGGTGATGATGTGCTGGTGGTGGTAGTGCTGTTGGTGATGGTGGTGGTAGTGAAGAGGTTTTGGATAATAAGTGGTGTTTTGTTCGCTTGATAATTTTGTGTAGTTTCAAATGATAATTTCGTATCATTTCGAATGATAATTGTGTTTAATTTAGAAGGATAAATATTTTTTGTTTTCAATGATAACTTATAATTAAATTTATTGATTTCCTAATGGCTCTTTAATGTTAGTTTCGTATCACTACTCTTTATAAAAAAAAATAGCATGAAAACCATTATTATTTAATAAGGAATTTTCTTTTGTTTAGTGTGTAATGGATAATGGATTGCGCCTTCTTTCCGGCTAATTTACCTAAATGCCATCATTTGCAAAAGTTATTCCCTAAATACCATCCTTTTGAAACTATTGACCCAGCTACCACCCTTTGCCACGGTGGCAACTGACTCTTTTTTTTGCAATGGTGACTCGAAGGCGCAGACACTGGAGGCGCCATCTACACTGAAGGCGCTAATGCGGATATCGTCTTCCGCTGTAGAAAGGCTAACACAAAAGGCACCTCGACCCTAAATATACGGATGCAGAATGTGCCATATGGATTGAAACGCGACCCGCTTTAGCGCCTCCTGCTTAAATGCGGGTAATACAAAGGTGCCCCATCGTTGCAGCACCAAAGAAAGCCATTTGTGTCCTAAATTAAAAATGAGTGGAACCATCTAGTAAACAAATAAATAAAATGATTTGATAATATATTTATCAACCATATTAAATATATAGAATATTAATTATTAATAAAAATAAATATTAAAATATAAAACACATTTTAAAAATGATATATGTTTTAATTCATAAATATATAATACATGTATTTATATAAATTTTTTTTTAAAAAAGCTGAAAAAAATAAATTTTTGGAAAAACCAAAATTAAAATTATTAAAATTTATAATTATTTTTTAAAAATTTAGGCGGCATTGCCCCCTTACCATTTATGTAGCTCCGCTGGACACAAATTTTTTTTTTTATGTAGCTCCGTTGGACACAAAAAAAAAAAAAATTATGTAGCCTTTGTGTTTCCGCATTCATGAAGGAGGCGCTAAAGCGGGTCGCGCTTCAATCCATGTGGCGTCTCTTGTGTTAGCTTTTTCAGAGCAGAAGACGACATTCGTATTAGCGCCTTCAGTGCATATGGCGCCTCTTGCGTCTGCGTCTCCAAGTCAGCATTGCAAAAAAAAAAGTCAGCTGCCACCGTGGCAAATGATGACAGCTGGGTCAATAGTTTTAAAATGGTGACATTTTGAGAATAAATTTTGCAAAAAATGACATTTAAGTAAATTAGCCATTTTTTCCTAAGGCTATTATTTCTAAAATGTATGTTTGTACTTTGTAGTGATAAATCAATCTTCTTTTATGACGTATATATTATCTTTTACTTAAATATTTATGTTCATAAGATTTTGAGAAATAATAATTTATTATGTTAATATAATGAATTGAAAATAATATAATTAAAAAAACAAGAATTTGCCAATCAACGTTGGAGTATTTACTGAGATTAAGATATGATGCATAAATCCCAGCTCGGTTCATAGTCAATGGCGGATACCGAAGGGCTGCGTAGGTCTTGCCCTCAAGATTTTCATGACATATAATGTCAAGAAATACTATGAAGAATTGATTGCTCTAATGGTAAAATACTTGCAAATAAACGTTTCTTGCCTGGGTTTGAAACCCATTTCATTTCTTTTCTTTTCATTAATTCTTTTATTATTATTTTTTCTTTTTTAATTAGTTTTTATTTTAAGTCTTACAATTATATATTATTTTTAGTTCTTTTATTGCCTTTTTTTTTACTTGTTTTTTATGTTAAGTCTTACATATTTAAGTTTGTACTTGTTTTTATTTTAAGTATTATAATTATATATTATTTTTAGTTATAAATAAAATTATCTTGATTTAATTATTAGGCGAGTGTTTGTTATTTTATTTTTATTATTTTTTAAAAATACTATTAAATATTTATATAATAATTAAATGAATTGTGCTAAGTAGCCAATATAATAATTACCAACGATAACCAACAACAAGTGATCATTCAAAATTTAAAAATAAATCATCCAAATAATTAAACAGAATATTTAAAATTAAAAAATAGATCACTCAAAAAATTAAAAATGATCATCCATGCCATAAACGACAAACGGGTAAGAATGAGGAAAGACAAAGGAAGATGATCCATGAATTCATGGTCTCAAATCAGAATCCCTCTAAGCCCTTTTTTGAGACCCCATCCCAATCCCAACAGGGTTTATTAATTCAGCCTCACTTGCAGTTCTTTATTTTGATGATGATGATGTGTGAGGGCAACACCATGGTCATGAACTCTTTCCATGAAGATAACATCAAATCTTTCTTCAGAGAATTTAAAACATCAAGGATATTCCAGTTGTTGATGAACAGAGACTGATCTACATGGGAAAGCAGCTTCAATGTAAGCAAACTGTTTTTGAGTGTTTCATTTAAAACGATGCTAGCCTCTAGTTAATTCGTCGAGATTGAGCAACGAGAATCTTGAGAGGTGGAAAGTGAGGGGAAGATAGAGTGTTAGTTACGGAGGTTAGAGAAGGATAAGAAGAAGAGGAACATAGTGATGGAAATGGTGCAGGCTAGGAAAGAGATAATGTGGTGATGATGGTGGAGGTTAGCGAAAAGAGGAAGGGGAAGGGGAAGGGGAAGGGGAAGATGATCGAAAGAGAGAAGGAAGGTTATTGGTTCTATTAGTTGTTTTGTTATTGGCTAAGTAGACATTTTCTAATTAAATTAATCTACATGTACCACAATACATAGAGCCGTCAAAATGAGCCAAATTCGTCGGGCCAGCCCGTTTATCCGTCTAAACGGACGGGCTTTTGCCACTGAGTTCGGACCGTTTAAAATTCGGGCTTAAACCCAGAAAAAATATGGGCTTAAATGGGCTAGCTCGCGGGCTAAACGGGCTAGTCCGTTTATTTCGTTTACTTTTAATTTTTTTTTAAAAATAGTATTTTTTCATATATTTCATCTTGTTCGACCCAAAAACCCAATCCATCAACTAAAATTTTTTTTATTTTTTCTAATTTTTTTTGCTAAAAAAGGTATTTTTTGTCAAAAGTAATTTTTTAATAAAAAATTAAAATATTTATTTATTTTTAAAAAATAATTAATTAAACGGCCAGCTCATTTACCCGTCGAGCTGGCCATAAATGGGTTTGGCTAGAAAAATTCTAACCCGTATAAATCAGGCTAAACGGCCGGACCTACATGGGCCAGGCTCGCTTGTTTGATAACCCTGACTACATCTACGTACACCCTATTTACAACATGAAAAATGTAAATATCAACACAGAAAATATTTTAATCCACTACTACTTTTTATTTTTATTTTCGGCCCCACATAGTTAATTTCCTAGATTCGCCAGTTATGGGAAATTAAAAATACTAACGTTATCATCTTCAATAAATCAATTATAAGTAAAACTTAAAACTCATTATAATAAAACTGGGAATGTACATCAAACTTAAAAATTCGATTATAACAAGTAATAAAGCATAATTTAATTTTCACACACGGTAAGTGTAAATTTTACATAGACATTTAATTATATTTTGCTATATCTGCAAAAATAATTAAATTTCAAACTTATTATCTAAAAAATTATATAAATACATAATCTAATTGAATGACAGTATAAATTATTCACTTTTACTTATGATATAAATACATAATTGGTTATAAATATAAAACTCTGTAACATCAACAGAAAATGAAAATTAAATTATTTTTTATAGAAAAATACAGAGAGACTATGTTGTACACAGCCAATGATAGCCAAAGGAAGAAGGTAGATTTGCTGCTAGCGTTGCAGCCGCTAACAAGCAACGATGGTGAACAAAAAATCCTAACTATTGACGCCAAACAAGGCGAACAAGGGTGAGCATTCGTGATGGGGACGCCTCCTTCATAGACAACAGCGATGGATGCCATGTTGCCACCCTTGCTGTTGAAGATGACAGAGTACAAGTCTGCGCCACCAAAATTGTTTCCAAACAAATGGCGATTTGCGCTAGTCGCCAGTGGTGGACACCACTCCATTAATCGCAAGCCGTCACTACCACCGGCGCTAAGGGGATCGGAGTTGGGAAGGCCAAGGGGATCGGAATTGGGAAGCACATAGCAAGCGAGACATTCAGCGTTGGAGGGTACCATTGCAATTGATGGTAGGGCTGTCAAACGGGCAGGCTTGGCCATTTAGGCCCGACCCATTTAGCCAGCGGGTTAAACGGGCTAAACTTTTTCTAGCTCGACCCATTCCGTTAGACTGGCTCGTTTAATTAATTAATTATTTTTTAAACAAATAAATAACAATTTTAATTTTTAATTTAAAAAATTACTTTTGACAAAAAAATACATTTTTTTAGCAAAAAAATCTTAGTAAAAAAAAATTTTTTTTGTTGATGAATCGGGTTTTTAGGTCGAATAAGATAAAATATAGGAAAAATGGTATTTTTTAAAATTTTTTTAAAATAAATTAAATAAACGGGCCAATCTGTTTAGCTCGCGGGCTAGCCCGTTTAAGCCCGGATTTTAAACTGTCTGAACTCAGAGACAAAAGTCCATCCGTTTAGACGGATAAACAGGCTGTCCCGATAGATTTGACCGATTTGACGGCCCTAATTGATGGTGGTGGGTAGAGAGAGATGTGAGTTATGTATGATAATTTCTTTTTTGTTTGATGATAATGTTTTTCAATTTTGGATGATAATTATTTTTAGTTTCGAATGATAATTTTTTAAAATTTTAGATAATAACTTCTAGTTTGATTTATTGGTTCTGTAACACTGCCATTTTAAAAAATACGACTCGTCATTCCTCAATTACAAATTAGCATAATGAAATTTGCTAAACGAAGACACCAAAAAATTTTTTTGCTAAATGAAGAAAAATTGGAGAGTGTATTTGTGAAAAGAATTAGTTATAATATATTCCTTTTTCATTTTTCAGATTTAAATACTATATATCTTAACAAGAAATTTTTAAAATTAAAATTTTAAAATGTTATTAAAAATTTTAAACTTTTAATATATTTATTATGTATCTACTAAAATAAAAACGATAATGTTATTTGTACACATATATTGATCAATTAAGTTATTTATTTTTTTTATGTTAAATACGGTGTTAAATAACATAAAAAATAGCACCATATTTAACATCGAAATAATATTTTTTTTGACATAAAATAAATAATTTGATTGGATAAAATAATTATACACCTAAAATTATTGAATTACCAAATGCCTAAATCATCCTAATAATCATGAAAGACAATTAACAAAAATAAGGTTGAAAGATTCAAACCACAAATACCTTTTTAACAAATTTAAAATTTTGATAAAAATATTATATATAATTTTTTTTGACATTTATGTTTTTAGCCATCCAAGTATTTTTTGTCATTTTTGTCAAAAGATTTAAGCCTTTTTCACATTTTTGTAATTGAAATCCTTTACAACTTTTTGTTACCAATTTTAATGTTTTTTTTTGGTTATTTTTAGTAATTTATTTGTTAAAAAAATTAAACCCCTCATTAATAATAATCCCTATTAACTAAATCCTGATTATTTTCCTTATTCTCTCTTAAGCACCAAAAATAGGCTCACGAATCAAGAATCTACGGGAATTGGAATTGGGGTGTGTGTTGTGTTGTGTTGTGTTGTGTTGAGTGTTGACGACTTGACTCTTATCCTTCTAACTTCAAAAACTGGATCTCAATTCTCAACTCAAAACACTTCTCTTTCTCTCTCTTCAATCTTTTAACTCAGAGAGAGAGAGAAAGAGAGTGAGTGTGTTCAGTGTTGTGTTGTGTACTGTGTCAAGTGGCAGCAGCAACAAAACATCGCATAACGACACACCTTCGTTTCTTGTTCTTCGCTCACCAAACCAACACCACCCTTCACTCCCTCCCCACTCACTCACCCACACCACCGCTTCTTCTTCTTCAATCTCTTTTTCTTTTTTCTCTCTTTAACAGCAAAAGTACAAAACCCAAAAAGAACCATAAACAAAACGAAAAGAGAAGACAGAAAAAAGATCCTTTTTTTTGTTTTTGTTTTTTTAAATTATGGGTAGTTTTGAAGCCACGAATGTTGTGGTGGCGAGAATCAACAAGCTTGACCCTGAGAATGCATCAAAGATCATTGGCCACATTCTCTTCAACCTTCAAGAACCTGACCTTGTTCGCTTGGCTTCAACCCCTGACTATGTCCTTCATAACCTTGTTCTCAGAATCAAGAACCACTTGGGTCTCTCTTCTTCCTCTTCTTCTTCTTCACCTTCCTCACCTTCTTCCACCACTTTCACCAATCATTTACCACCAAGACACGCCACTACTTCTGCTGCTACCACACCAAACATCATCAACAACAACAACAACCCTTTTTCACGCTTCAATGCTGGTAACAACTTACTTTCTGGCTTACCAAACAACCCCATTAGTCCAAATTCAAGTTTTTCAGTCTCTCGTGACAGTATCTATGGTGGGTCTATGTCAAAATCTAATCTTTCACTTTCACCACGTGTGAGGAGTGATGTTGTTGGTGGTGGTGGTGACTCTTTTGTTGATGAGCAAGAAATGGGTGATTACCTTTCTTTTCTCAACGAGTCACTGAATAATAAGGATAATGAGGATGCTGTGGATCCAATTAGGCTTGATTTGGGTCATGGTGCTGTCAACAACAATGGCGATGGCCACTTCTTCCATAGGAGGAGTTACTCGGCCAGTGACGCCTTCTTTGGAGTGCCTGATGAAGAAGAAGTGGGAATTGGGTACAAGCCATGTCTTTACTTTGCAAGAGGGTTCTGCAAAAATGGGACCAACTGCAGCTTTGTTCATCATCATGATGCTGTGGATAATGGTGCCATTGTTGATTCTCCAACTATGGAAGAGCATGAGGCGCTTTTGAGGTTGAAGGCTGCTCACCATCAAAGATTAATGGCTGCTTCTCAGCTCATGGCTGCTGGTGCTGCACCAACCCCACTGGACAAGTACATAAACTTTCCCATGCTAAGAAGGAATGATCCCCAAAGGTTCAAAAGTTCAATACTTTTTTTTTTCTTAGTGTGTAGTGAGAAAAGACTAGTTCTTTAGTTGTAGTTAGCTAATTATTAACTTGTTCAATTGAAAGACTATAGTTTTTTGTTATGCAAATACAGTGATACTTTGTTTGTTCTGGTGATGCATTTCAGGGCAGCTGCTGCTGCAGCAGTCATGACAGGAGAAGAATTCAACAGGTTTGTCAGGTACAGGCAGGAGAGCAATGACATTCTAGGTATTACATCGGCTGAAAGGCCTAATTCTCCTTCGAGGCAGATTTATTTGACGTTTCCGGCCGAAAGCACATTCAAAGATGAAGATGTTTCGGAATACTTCAGGTAAAACATGCCGCCGGCGGAGGGCTGCTCTTTCCCATTTCATAATTTGCATTAGTTGAGCTGTAGTTAGGAAGATTGTTTTAGAATGGTTTTGCCACATAACGGATACATAAACAATGCATTGGTGTTGAATTGTTGAAACTTGTGTGAAATTATATTGCATTTTTATTTGTTCTATTGGGACAATTTAAATATGTTCTCAGATACTGTAGTTGATTATTCTATATTTACTGTTCTTAGTGAGCACAGCACTACTCAATGGTTTTAACACAACTTTCATTATGTTTTTCTCTTTTGTCATCCTTGATTCTTGCTCACTGATTTGGGGTTTCTTGGCTTGACAATTACATGTAATATTGGTGAATCTATGTTCATCCATGCAATTATTGTGTCTTCAAAGTTCAAATATTCATATAAACGTTATGCATGCATGCATCTATCCATATGTATGTACCTACATTCAAGTTCAAAATTGGGAATTTTATTGCAATATCTACTTTTTTCTTTTGTAGCAAATTTGGACCCGTCCATGATGTGAGGATTCCTTACCAGCAAAAGCGAATGTTTGGGTTTGTTACGTTTGTCTATTCAGAGACGGTCAGACTCATATTATCCAAAGGGAATCCTCATTTTATCTGCGATTCTCGTGTACTTGTGAAGCCCTACAAGGAAAAGGGAAAAATTGTTGAGAAGTATGTCAGCTTGCAGTGTTTTGTTCAGTTCATATCTTCTTATTGCCAAAATCTATCTTATTGTGTTTGGTGCATGCAGGAGACAACATCAACAACAACATTTAGAGAGGGTAGAACTTTCACCATGCTTGAGCCCCTCTGAACTTGAATTTAAAGCACCTCACGATTTCCGTCTCGGTAATGCAATCAGTTGTCTCAACTGCTCTAATCTACTTTGGCTTTAGAGGGAGCATACTTAAAGGAAGTTACAATGTTTTTTGAAGCTGTAAATGTGTAACAGATGGTTTCCATTTTGAATCGTATTGGATCTGTTCTTTGCAGGAGCACGGATGTTGTATAATCCGCATGAGATCTTACTGAGAAGAAAATTGGAGGAGCAGGCTGATTTGCAACAAGCCATTGAACTCCAGGAAAGAAGGCTGATGAATCTACATCTTCCAGACTTTAAGAATAATCACCTTCGCCATCACCAGCGAAGTCTCTCTTTTGGTGCTGCTTTGCCATCATCGCAACTGCATGGTCATATTAGTAGTCCAAGGCTATATTCTGATAGCACTAGAGAAGATGTGACAGGTTTGTCATTTGACACTGGCTTCATATAAACTTCCATTGCAGCAGGTTAAATATTTCTTAGTTTACTACTTGTTGCAGGATTCAGCGGCAACCTTGTTTCTACCATGGCTTCAGCTGCTGCTGTTGAGCAGCCGCCACAGCAAGAGGTTGATTTGGCTAGAATCCATCATAACTACAGCGGGAATGGAAAGGACTGCACACATGGCGAAATCTTCGATGTTCAAAATAGGTATACATTTTGACACCTGATCTTATTCTTGTCGACATTGTGAATTTGTGATATTGTATCGTTGCGCTTATTGTGGTTGTGATATCTGGTGCAGCATGGAGCATGCCCTTCCGGATAGCCTCTTTACTTCGCCAACAAAAGCAGCCAGGGATGATCTGTCATCAGATTTCTCTTCGTTGACCGAGGTCAATGAGAATGCCGTGTTCTCCACATGCTCATCGTCTCAGATCAAGTTAGAACCAAAGAGCGCTTTAAGCGACATGGCTTCTCATTAATATTCACCAAAAACCTAAGGTACTTGAGGTTGTAGTTTGTATGATGGGAAGTTAGCTCACACTTTTCTAGGATCTTAATTCTGCATATCTTGGTTTTGAATTGTAGGTAATAAATAAATACAGAAGTGGCATTGAGATAACTTTTAGTAGGGGTAAGAGATTCTAACTTTCTCTTCATCTGCTTCAAAGTTTCTTTTCAAATGAAAGAATCATCCAAGAACATGCTTATAATATATAGTTTAGTAATAAATTAACAATGCCTCTGATAAAATGTCATTGTTTCCTTGCTGGTTTGTTTCCATGCAGATTTGTAGAAGAATACAGAAGGATGATGTATATGCAAATACACCTAGGTTAAAAAGATTATTAGATCCTAGTCCTAGAGAAAACTCATGGTTACCATCATCATCATCATCATTACATACTACTAACAGCAAGAAATACAATATTTGATACTAGGACAGACATATATCACTTTATAAAAGTAATTATCTTTTTTTTTTTCTTTTCTTTTTTGCACTAAACTGAGGCCCAACAGAGTACTATAGATTTTTACCTTAATGTATAATAATATACAACTCTTTTAATAGTTTCATTTCATCTCTCATTTTGTTCCAATTATGCAAATGTTTCAGTAGATTAAAAGTTTTCCTAGCAGGGGAATCACAACAAAATCTTGATACACCCATTGATTATTACTCAAAGACACTAAGTTGAAATCTGACATGAAAATATGTTGTTACTATACCAGTCCTTGTGTCATTATTATGTCCTCTTTTTTAGGGGGTGGTAGTGGTATACCTGTTCCTACTGACCCATAATTGATTCCTTTACTATTATTATTTTTTAGATATGAACATGCAATGAATAGGTCACATAGCCAGAGTCAGTACATCAATAATGGTGTAGCTTATATCATGTACAATATTTTAGGTGCACATTTATACAATGCTGAGATCAAAGGTTAAAATTTCAGGTATTCTTGAATAAGGTGTTTCTAAGTTTTTGAAGTAGATTTTAATTAATTTTAATTATAATATATATGATTAATATTAATGGCTAAAATTACATAAACGTAAGAGTTTTCTATACTATTATTATGTAATTTTATAAAAATGATATCTTTCTCACAAGTTGATCAAAGAAATTAATTTGATGGTATAGATTAGTTTTATTATAGAATAAATCTATATGTATTACTATATATATATATGTATACATTATTTAGCAATATAGAAAAATATAAATATTAATACATAAAAAATTATATTTCTGTATTAATATTTATATTTTTCTGTGTTATTAAATGGTGTATGGTACATCGTTTGTTTCCTGTATATTTACACTTGATTATTCTAGTGCACATGCATGAAGGATGAAGCTATGCCTATGTGGGTGGGGAAAAAATCATGTGGCTAATTTTGTACTAAGTACATTAAAAAGTTATAATTTTTTCTGGTGAAGGATGAGAGGGAATCCAACCAAATCCAAATATAATGAATTGTTGTATTATTGTAGAAGTACTGATTTGTCTGATAGTGTGAGGTCACATGTGGGGAGGGATAGTGTAAACTGCGGTCACATGGTGCTGACATGAACAAGAACAATTAGTACAAAAGGGGGCATCACACTCCTTTCACTTTCAATTATCAACTCATTGAAATGTATGTTTCTGAATCCTTCTGTTTTTATTTTTGATCATACAAGAGCCTTGTGTGTGTCCTGCCATTTTTACTTTTTTTAAAAAAATTTATGTGAAGTTGTATGCATTGCTTGCAGCCTTATATAAAGTGTTCTTCCACATGTAGCTGCCATCATTGGTTCTATTCTTATTTTATTATACTTTTTTATTTTTGGTGTAAGTTCAATGTGGATTATTATATATTTGAATGTTTATAATTATATATATCACTTATTATCAAAGTAGTTTTTTTTCAAAAATTACTGAAGGTGTGTTTAGTTTCACATTTGAAATAAAAAAACACGTTTATATTTTTTGAATGCTTTAATTTTTTGTTTGTTTTTTTCTTGTGAACGTAAATGTAATTTTATGCTTAGATTGGGTTTTGAGATGTGGGAGAAAAAAAGTGTTTTTATGTGATAAATACTAATGCATTTTGGGAAAATATAGAATAACTAATTTTTGGAAGATGATATACTATTAGAGGTAAGAGTAAGCAATTTTTGGAAAATGACATGCTATTAGAGGTAATATATAAAGTGGTAGGATATGGGTTTCAACTTTTTTTTTCTTTTTGTAAGATATATATAATTCATTTGAAATTTTTTTTAAAAATATGGTTAACTTTATTAGTTGGTTATTCTTTTATATCTTGATGATTCATATAAAACATAAAAAATAGAAAATTATATATATATATATTTGTCTTAGTTAAAATTTGTTTAGCTAGTTTAGTGGTAAAGCTTTTTGGGTTTTGCTTTCGCTACTAAAATCATTTCACTACAAATTCACTGGTAATGAAAACCGAAAAAAGAAACAAAAACACTGGCACTTTGGGCTTCAATTTCTGTGATGTAGTTTTAGTGTTAGCCCAAGTTAAGAGTCTGCGAGGTTATGGACTTATGGGCTTACGGCCCATAAAGAAGCCATTTTATGATTATTTTCACAATTCATGTTAAAAAAAATGTTAAACAAAAATTGATGATTTCTGCAATTATGAAAAGTTATTCACTTCCACTAATCCATCATTAATGGATTTAGAGTGCGTTAGGCTTGATTAATTGGCCAGTGCTACTGTTTATTTATACTGGAAATGAAAAGGGTAAAAATTGTTTTATGCAGGAAACTCTGAGTCTGAGAGTTAACTTTTTTTTCCATTAGCTATTTTCTAAACTTTAAATCTTAAGGAATAAAATAGAGTTAAAATAGTAGCATAAATAATCAGATATTTTAGTTTCATAAATAGTAGTGGCATCTTATATTAAATTAGGAAGTTTAAATGTATTAGTCAAAGGAGGCAAAAAATTTGAGATGTATTGGAAATGGGATAGTCTATTATGTTTTCCCCCTAATTATTTTGACAGTTGAAATAATGTTAATATTCACATGAATATGCTCATGGTATTTAATAAGAAAAATGACTTTAAATATAACACACTGCAAAACTTGAGTATTATTAGGCTCTCACTTCAGGTATCATTTTTTGCTTTTCTTCCTTTTATTGATATCCTTTCATTTTCAGGGAAGAAAAAATTTATCCAGAAGTTTCTCCATGATGTTGTGGCTAGGCAGTATTGGTAGAGTAGATTTCCTTAATAAAGTTGTGTGTTCCTAATTTGTTAAAGCTATATTTTAATTTTGATAGAGAAATTACTTAGAATTAGCTGCATTGCAGGCAGAATTGCCCATTTTTAGTTTGTTACCAATTACTGAAATAATCTTTTCTTGTATGCTTCTTTACACCAAGGTCAGGCAAATAAAAGAATATTTTTCTCCCTAGAAAAAGTAAAATTTGATCTGCATTCAATTAGTTTTATGCATACTTATAAAATATATTAATTTTGTAATGTTACAAAGAAAGTAAAGAATATAATAAAACACCACAATTTAAATCTTAAATTCCAAACCTTACATCTAAATTATTAATAAAAATATAATAAATAAAAATTAAAATTTATTAATTAAGAAAGATTACAAAATTTTTTATCAAATAATAATGAGTGCTCAAAAATATTCATTTTATGTATAATTATTAGAGTTCAATTTTCACACACTCATAACCTAAAATATTTGATACATTCTTTCTATCACATTTATTTTTTATATAATTATTCATATGATTAATATAAAATAATTATATTTTATTGATATGATATTATATCATATAATAGATATACATATAAAATTAATTTTATCCAAATTAAACTCTAATTATTAAGCTCAACTATATAGTATAAAAAGAAGAATTAATTTTCGTGTACCACTGTATACCTCTGTACATATAAATTTTAGCAGGAAAAAATATAAACATTTCTGTACTGATATTTATATTTTTTCGTGCTAAAAATCGTATATACGGAAGTGTACAATATTACAAGTAGTATTACCATAAAAAATTTATCAAATATCCTATAATATCAGATATTTCAGTATTTTTAGTAGTTGGTTATAAATTATTTAAAGAGTAAAATGCCAAGGAAGCCCCTGACAATGTCATAAAAAATCAATGAGGCCCCTCACAAAAAAAACCCACAACCCGGCCCCTACCATTTGTTGCCGTTCACCACGTTAGCACTTCTGTTAATTGGGTGGTTGAGACGTCAATGGGGTTTGCTGATGTGGCATATAACAGTGTTTTGTGAGGATGATGTGAAGCCTTGTGATTGGTTCACCCAAACGGGTCCAATTTGGCCCCAACAAAAGAAAGAAACGGCGCCGTTTTGAAGATTGGGCGGGGGAGATAAAAAAGAAGGTGGTCTTTTTCACTCACCTAGAATCAGCCTTCATTCTTCCCCAAAATTACAAACTTTATCTCTCTTCATTGTCTCTCTCTCCATTGACGAAGGTTGACAACGCACTAGACGGAGGAGCTTATGGCGGTAGTGACGGCGCCGTGACGGAAATAACTTCGACTAGGTAAGTAACTTCGACTCTTCATTCTCGTTTTCACTGTGCGGGACCAGTTGCATGTGATTACCTCGGTGTTAGCTTCCATTGGTATGAATGAATTTGTTTCTTGTTGACATTATTTCTATTTTTTATTTTTTCAAACTTCGAAGTGTGTGTGGTGTTCATAGAATAATGTTGCTGCTGTTTGAAACTATGAATCCTAATTTTTGTGAAGTTTTATTTTGACAAAAACCCCAAAAAAGTGAAAATAGTTTTTTTTATCTCTTCGAAACTGTGAAATTGGCAATGTTTTGTGGAGACAATGATAAATAATGGTGCTTGAATGAGAAACTGAATATCAATTTTGAGAAAATAGTTAGCATGTTAGCATGTTCTGTGAAGACAATGACAAATAATGGTGCTTGAATTTCTTGTTATGTTGCTAGATTTAGTGGTTGATTAATTGTTATTTATGTTATTATATGTTGCAGATGGCAAAGTTTGTGATCCCTGTTTTACATGTTGGGGGAGGTTGGATGCAAACAATAATGGTGTTCTTAGCTACTTAGATGGTGAGGTTCATGAGAGAATGATATCTAGGGCCTTGAAGAGAGCAAGGGAGAAGGTGATTGGAAATGAGGGTGAACAATTTAACAAATTGGAAGACAAAATCAAGGCAAACCAAGAGAAAGACCAAGCAAAATGAAGGTTCAAAGTAGAAAATGGAGTAACATGTTATCTCATTTATTTTCAATTATTTGGTGCCATTTGTATTATATTCTGCTTATGAAATGATCTTAGCTTAGCAGAACTAGACTTGATTTGGACTGTCATTGGCATATGAAATAATCTTCTGCATATTTTAGTTGTAATAAGAACATATGAGCTGTGATTTGCTTCAGGGGCTTCGTTGTCCTTCGAAAAATTTATCAGGGGTTTAGTTGTCATCAGAATTTCCTTATCAGAGGTTTAGTTGTCATTAAAATTTCCTTATCAGGGGTTAAGTGATCATTATACATTATGTTCCATTGTGCAGGTGCCATGAAATGCAAACCCAGTGAGCAACTCTGATGGTGTGCAACAGGCACCTATTGATCATGTGGTATGTCTCTGAATTGTTGTCCCATTTCATACATGGCTTTAACAAGTTTTTTCACTAATTGGTATGTCCCTAAATTTCTTACTTTAGGAAAATGCAAGGAAAAACAAAAAGAAGAAGCCAAGAGTTGCAGCTGTGAGCCAGGCTGAAGAAATGGACCTCTCTTAATATGCACCAATTCCAGAACCATTTGTGCCTCCTCCAACCTCTGCACCTCCAACCAGATTCAGGATGAAGTAACCAATAGTGAGGCCTCCACCCCCCCTTTTCAAGTAAAGATGTCACCAATCCAAAGGACCCGCAAGCATTCAAATTCATGCCAACTCTTGGTCTTAGGCCTCCTTCGAAGATTTGAGAAGAATTGATCCTTATAAGGATATCTAAACTCTAATGTTATTTTGGAGAAAAAATTATGAACAATGTTGGTTGGACACACTTATGTCTTTTGTTTGTGTATTGACATGTTATACACTTATGTTAGGACCACTATGTTAAGCTTTTAAACTTTCATGACTCTACTTATATTAACTGTTACTATTCTAAACACTACTTGGATCTAATTCTCATATATAAATGAGGAATATTACTTACCTATGTCTAAGCTTTATTTGTTTGTTAAAGGCTTAAATTTGTTTCTACATTTCATTCCTATTTTTAAGTTGTATGTTAACCACTTTGATATACAACTCTGATGTTGCCTCCAAATCACATAACCATTTCATGATGGAACTAATTTATCTATGACAAAATTTGTGATGTTACCCCTAATTAACAGAACCATTTCAATGACTATCATCCAACAAGTACTCATTCAGAACATAAAATTAGATTGCACAAAGTTATGTCAATTCTTAAACCATAACACAATGCATTTCAATTACAAGATTGCTTTAGTTTTCTTCCACAACACAAAAACAGTTTTCATATCACATGCCAAAATTTAAACTACACTAAACTACCCTAAAACATTCCCTTCATGGCCAACACAAAGAGGATGCTTATCAATCCAACTATCACAACGCGTAAACACTTGTTGTCATGAACAACTCTAAGATGGTCTTGCATTCTCAGATTCAATTTCATGTTCAGCTCCACCATTCTTTGCTCAAGCTCCTTAGCCTTGTAACGATGAATATGATGTTCCTTCTACTCCCACCACATTCAATGTTTTCCTCAATCAACATATCTAGCCAGTAAAAATATTTGCAATATGGTTAGGGGTCTGAATATAAATAAAAAAGTAAGAAAATGCATGGGAAAAATGATTCCAAAATATAAAATAACATACAATTTTTTTTTTAAAAAAACAACAGCGACAATTAGCAAATTCAATCCCGCAGTTGCATTTCGGAGATGAAAACTTCTTTTTCCTGGCTGCCCAACGCTGTCACTTGAATAGTTCACG
>JASCZI010181303.1:74295-94743 GCA_036250425.1 Stylosanthes scabra | reverse complement strand
GCCGATGCTATACTCACCCAGCGTTCGACTTCTTGTATCTGATGATTGTGCTCTGCTACTCATGATGTTGGGGGAAGAAGGTCCTCTAAGATGGGGCTCAAGATTTACAGAATTTGAGTTCAATGCTAATTAGGGTTCATAGATTGGGGAAAAAGGGAGAAGACAACCTTTTAACAAATATTATGGGGGGCCGGGAAGTTCAAATTAACACTGATGGCATCCTATCTGTCACTTAATGTGACACATCATCTATTAACGTCACACGTCATCTCGCTCCGTCAAGCCAACATAGAGAGTAATTGGCGGAGAGTGGTCATTATCATACGTCTAAATAAGACAGGGGCCGGCGTGTGGTTTTTTTTTTCTCAGGGGTCTCGTGGTCCTGAAAGTTATTTGACAAGGGCTGGGTAGTCGGCACACTCTTATTTAAATTATAAAATATTTACTTATGTCAAGGTAGAAATATTTACTTATGTCAAAGTAGTGGGTTCATCCAATAAGTATGTGTTTGGTTTGGCGTTTGAAATATTTACCTGTGTGATGGTTAGAATCCGATGTTTTAACTTTTAAATATGTCGGTGGGAGTAAAGGGTTTTACCTCATATTCCAAGGAAGCAGGTTCAATCTCCAACAACAATCGCATGTAGTTCTTGGAAGTAGTTCAGTTCAAATTGGCCCATTTTTCATCTTAATTTGATCAAACTTGACAGAATTATTATTTCTTCGGTTTAACTTAGGAGATGATGCAACTTGGGTTTCTAAGTCGAATGGACAAGTCTGGCTCAATTAAATTCGGTTCAGTTTTAAACTTTTAATTATGATTATATGCACTCATTTTATAATATATAGTTGCATTTTTTTTTTATATAAAGTTGATATTTAAAATTTATTTAATAAAAATTTAATTAAATATATTAAATTATTTAATATTTTAATTATAAATTTCACACGAATATAACAATACATGAGTTTTGACAATTTGTCAATGTCTATAATTTAAAAATTTCTAACTCATCCCTAATTGCTTAAGCAGTTGGTTTAAATATTTTTTTAAACGATGATATGTTAATGGTGGTAACTCAGGTGCAGTTAAATTTATATGAAGTTGCCATTTGAAATCGTTAGATTATATTTTGGTCAAACATATTAATTTATCTAAAAATAATTAGCAAGCAACTTCATATAAAGGCAACTGCATTTGAGTATCCACCTATATTAATATGCTGTTTAGACGAGTAATAAGAATCAAATTTGTATTATAAGAGAAATATGACTTTTTCTAGTATTTATTTTCGAAATATCTATATCTTCGCTTGATTTTAAGGGGATAAATGAGATTGATTTCATTAGGTTCAGATTAGAGAATGCTCTAAAACTTGCTTCTTCCTTTTTATACGACCACTATGGTATTGTCCGCGCTTGCGTGAGTGAATATTTTATGTAAGAGAAAGTTTAGGGAGCCTATAATTTGTTAGCTAATAGGTGGCTAATAGGTTTTTTTTTTTTTCTCTCTCCTCTTTTATCACCTATTATTTCTCTAATTACACTCATTGGCTCCTTATTAGTCCCCTAATATTGATTCTGTAACATTACTCTTTATGTAATTATAGATCATATATTTTTATTTAAATGCTTAATATTTTTATTTTTTTGAACTTATTATTACAAAACGTATCAAACAGTAGAAATATTATTCTAACTATTTAAATGGTCATAAAATATTTTAAAGCATTTATTCTCAAAAAAATTTAATCCTTAATCTCTATTTTTATAAAAAAAAAAATAAAATTAATACCATTCATCTTTATTCGTTCATTATCCTTAAAAGAATCATAATGATTTATTTTCCGGTGCATAAAATTTATTACTTAAAAGCATTCATTGAAAAATAACGGCTGTGCAATCAAAACCACTTGGTTTTGAATCTTAAATTTCTGGCAACAATAATTAATAACGAAATAATGTTACCTATCAAGTTTTGGTATAATGAATGAATTAGAAATTAAAAATTATTCATTTGTTAAATTCGGCAATTTTTAGAAAACAGATGAAAACAACATTTAAGATATATTTCTCAAAGAAAAAAGTTTGATAATCATAGCTTTTTAATCATAACTTTTTAGCTACAGGTAATCATGATTTTCCTATTTTAGCTTTTGTTTCCATATAATTATAAATATTATTTACATAATATTTTAGATATTAACCTAAATATAATAATTTTCGATTATGATTATTTCTCATTTATCACACCAAAATATGAGTAGTTGTGTACAATTCCAAATATACTAAAAGCTAATGGATTAAAAAAAACAATGGCACTAAAATGAAAATTCCCATAACATTCATTGGATGGACAAAGTACATAAATATAGATAAATTTTTTACACCTCTATTAAGATTACACAAATAAAATAAAAGAAATATTCAGATATACATATCAAATTCACCTAAGTTCTAACTTTTATTCAGACTAATTTAATTCAATGTATGTATATGGTCTTCTACTTCTTTATTCATTTTACCTGAAAAATAAAAAAATGTTAAAACATAATTAACAAAAAGTCCTCTTCATTTGAAATCCACAACAATAATAATTGTACTACTATTGAAAAATTCTCGGGATGAGTAAGAGAATTACAAAAATGTGCAGATTTGAGGCAAAAACAAAATTTCTAATTTGGAGAAGATTTTATGGGAGTGAATCGTAAAACAGAAAGAAAATGTGATGAGTACCTAGGAGCAAGAAGACTTCTTCTCTCATCTCTCTTCTTCCGTTTCTTTATCTTTTTCTTAACTTTTTGAATCTGAGAAACTTAAAAATCGAAAAATTAAGATGAAAAAAGAATAATCGGTAAGAAGAAATAGACAGTATAAAAAAAGAATGATGAAAAAGAGAAAAAAATGGAATAGGAGAAAAAAAAAACAAAGAAGGTGAAGGAGAAGAGAAAGAAAGAGACGGGGTAGGGAAAAAAAGAGAGTAATAGAATAGGGTTTGTGCCACTGTTATTGCTAATTTATAAAAAAAAATTATATTTAAAAATAAAAAAAAAATTCATAAATGATCATAATTTCAATTTCAAAATCTCAACAAATTACCATAACTGTTGGAAATAATAAAGTAGTAAATTTCCAACTTGTACTGTATTTAGAAATGCCACTTGTCAGTCGAATAAAACCTCCAAATGTCGTTCAATGAGCCTAGAGCCTTATACCTTTTATATTTTAATAGATAGATTTAATAGATTCTTGCACCTTTTAAGGCTAGAATCAAATTAATTATTTGAAAATTTAGAATTGATTAAAAAATTTTAGAATTATAGAGAGTCATTTTCTTCTCGAAGCAAATGCTTAAATATCAGCAAGAGTATTTATTATAGTAATTAATAAAAATATTATTTATATATTAAAATCACGTATTATTTATTTATATATATTGTTTGATTCATTTATAATATGTATTTTATATTTTAATACATATTTTATACCGATGACTAATTTAAAAATATACTTAGCATAATTCATTAACTAATAATTCATTGATTAAAAATTTAAATGACATGTAAAACATAATTTCAAAATTAAGATAAAGATTAAAAAAAAAACATAGGTACAATATTGTTTATGCTCTTAACATTTATGAAAAATTAAAAAAATATTTTTAATATTTAATTTGATTCAATTTTATTCATAACGTTTTCGATTGGTTTTAATTATACTTCTAATTGTTCAATTCTTTGTGCACGACTGCACGGGAAAATCTAATTAGAAGTATAATAAAATTAATAAAAAACGTTAGAAAAAAAATTGAATCGAATTAAACGTTAAAAATATTTTTAAAATTTCTTATAAAAGTCTAGAAAATAAATAATATTTTAAAAAAAAACATTTATATTCTCAATTCTCAACAACTAGAATAGTCTTTTTCCTTTGTGCCTTCAAATGTGGGGGTATCAACTATGAAGACAGGTCCCCTCCTCCTCCAATTGAGTCAAACTTTACAAAGATGGGATGCTAGAAAAAAAGACTAGGCCTGTGTAAGAACCACATCACACAGATTTATAGAGAAATATAAGCTGATTCCAATGTGATAGTACAGCAAGTTTGTGATGTGTATTTGATGTGACAAGAAAAAAGCACAGGGAAATTTATCACATCAATAAATCTCTGTACTGAAACTCTACCTCAAGAATCTAGTTTCCTTGAAATAGCAAAGATTATTGGTCCTCAAAAAAACCATAATTGTTACTTATTGCTATGCTACACACATAGTGTATTTGTGTGTGTGACTGTGACGTAGCCTCTATTCATTCATAGATTCATGTGCCACCACAACCACAGCCATCATTCCCAAAGCTTTTCATAAAGATTGAATTCTTTGCATTCTAGCTACCTATGGCACCAGACAAGTGGCATCAATCACATTTTCTGTTTTGTATGCAGAATAAAATGACATAAATAAAAAAGTTTTATTTATTTATTTATTTATTAGTAATTGTTATTTATTTATGCAGATTCAAGATAAGGGTCTTAGGCTTATGTCATTCCATTTGGCTTATAGTTATATATAGTTTACACAACCGTGAGTTGCTACTAGCAGGTAGAAGAAGAGGGGCCACCATTAGTGAGTGACTGTGTTTTTGTGAAGTGTGTGTGAATTGAAGACAAAGTGCAGAGTTTGTGAGGGTAAGAACAGAAAAGAAAAAAACTAGTTTTATTTTGCTTTATTATTATCTTTGGTGGTAAGAATTTACTGCTTCATTCCTCCATTATTATTCACTCATCCAAATTTTCTTGCTTTTATGATGGAATTTCATTAGTTTCCTCTTTTTTACATTTGTGAGTAATTTCTAAAGGAAAAGAGAAAAAAATTGGACAAAAATGTTCACTGGTCCTGTCTTTTTTATTTCATTGTGTTGTTTGTATCCTTGTATGTTGTATGTTCCTTTTTTTTTTCTCTCTGAAAATCTTTGTTTAAATGAGTTGTGTATTCTTGAAAACTCAGTTTTTGTTGGTGTTGGTGTCTCCAAGTGAAGACAAAAATGAAGTCTATGGGGAAGTTACACATGTCTCACTCTACACTTATAGTTTTGACACATCACTTCTTTATTGTTCTTTTTTTAAAAATATTTTTCAGCAAACTTCTGAGTTCTTATAATATTTTTATATTCTGATAAGTAATAAACAAAGCAAAGCTTAATCCCCTTTGATAATAAGTTGACTATCAATATCAAAGATCAACCATGTTTTGGTCCTTTGACTGTGGAGCCAAAACTATGCTATTTTCTTTTTTAATTTCTTTTTGATCTACAGAGATGAGTTATTTTATATACTTATATATGTGCTTATATTTGGTGGTATATTATATACAGTGCTATTGCATCCAATGATTTCTATTTAAAATTGAATTAGACATGATTCGGCATAAATCAGCGTTAATTGGTCAAGTGATTAGCTGAGCCTTTCGTCTAGACAAGTGTCGGAATTTGAATTCTGCTTTGCGAGTTTGCATGTATACCACAACTCATTGGATAACGACAAATCTAACGAATAGGTTTGGAATTTGTGGCATTTTGTATTGAAATAGGAATGAGTCATTCATTAAAATGTTGTGTTTTGTAGCAGCTGGGAAGGCAGAAAGGTATGGAAGGTGGTAGCTCAAATAGTTTGGCCACAGGTATATATCTAATTAATTAATTTTTTTTCTTCTTAAGGTACATTTTCATTGTGATTTGATTATATTATTATGAAGTAGGAAGAAAGGCATCAGAGTTGGAAGCACTGCAGAAAGAGCATGAAGAGAAAAACATGAAAATCCAAGAGCTGAAGAGACAAATTGAAATGACAAAGAATAAATTGGAAAAGAAGAAGAGGGAGCTAACAGAGGAGCAAATGGGAGGTTTCAATGCATTAAGCAAGAAATATAACAGTCTCAGAGATGAATACAACTCAATTTTAGCTCAGAAATCATCAACGGAACCAAATTAACTATTAACTATATATGTTATATGCCAGTTTGCCATCTAAGAAATTAGTTAGTAATTTATTAATCTGAAACCAACTACTTTACAGTAGTAAATATAAATATATGTGTCTAATTCAAGTTTAACATCTGCTGCTTCTTACCGTCTCTTGTATGATAATATATTAGTATGTTACTCCTTTAATTTGAAAGCATTTTTCTAATTTCTAATTTATTTATTTAAATTTGTGATGAACATGATTAAATATCATGCCCAAGAAAATAATTTTAGTTCAGAAAGAGTAATAAAAAGAGCAAGAAAACAGACTATATTCTTTTTTTTTTGGACATTTATTGGCTATAGCCAACTAGGTGGATTGAAAAGCCCCTAATCATAGGCATTTAGTGTAATATTCATGTATTACTCACGCACACAATACACACTACATGGATATACACGTTTTTTCTCCACTTAAGCGCTGGCTGGGATCGATCCCACGACCTCCTGGTATGCTGATGCTAATGCTTCCGCTGGGCATCCTTAAAGAGGAAGAACATGGTGACATCAGATGTGAAAAGGAACCCTTTTTTCTTTTCTGCCTAATGGAGGCCCACATTGCATAAAGGCTCCTAATCTTTTTAATGACAAAATTGGCCTAATTAAGAAATTAGTTATTCAATACCAAAAATAAAAAGTAGTTAGTTATTCAAATACCAAAAACAAAGTAATTATTTATTCATTCACCAAAAACAAGTAATTGGGTATTCTTTACCCCAAAAAAAAAATCAGTAATTGATTATGCAACTATATAAATACTATAGGAAATTTTTCTCGGATTTTTTCTAATATAAAATAATTAAAATTTTTAATTTCCAATTAAAATAAACACAACATTAATTACCGAAATCAATTTTTTTTTCGGATTTACACTCAGATCGGATAGGTCTTATATGATCTGCAGCAGATCAGAATAACTCTATCCGATCTGCATGCAAAAGGCTCAGATCATGCTGGCCTTGTCCGATCTGTGCGCGCCCTGATCCCCACTATTTAAGCAACTTTTATCGCCCGACCCTAATTTTTTTTTTACACTCACACAAACCCAACAATCCCATAATCTCTCTCGCCACTCTCGTTCCAACATTCACCACCAGGTAAGTCTTCTAACTTTATCTTCTTCCATTTAATTATTTTATTTCTTTTTTTTAGTCCCTATTAAGTTAGTCTTTTTTTGTTTAGATTAGTTTGTACGATGATTATATATTATAATGTGTAGAATGTTGGATTAGAGAAATAGTTATATGTAATTTAAATATAACTTTTAGATTATTTTCTTTTAATTTAATTTTTTGAGTTTAACATTTTAGCTAGTTTAAAATTTTAAACCGTGTAGTTTAGAAAATTTTTTAGATTAGGGTAGTTATATTTAATTTAAATTTTAATTTCAGATTATTTTTTTTATTAAATTTAATTTTTTAAAGTTAGCATTTAGTTAGTTTAAATTGTTTGTACGGTTGGGAAATATTTTTTAGATTAGGACAATAATATTTTTTTAGTTATTTAGGGTTCGTGTATTAATAAATGTATCAGTATTGTATATTTTTTAAACATCAAATTTATATTATTTTTTAAAATTAATGAATTTTATATATATATATATATTGCTATAGTTAACTTAGGGGTCTTATCTAAATGAATTTATTGTTGTTAATATAGATGGATAATCCGAATGAATTGCTTATTGGATATGAGGAAACCATGTACAGACACGACATGGTGGATCACATTGCTGGAAGGCTAGAACAATCGGTATAGTTATTTTATTTTTAACTTAATTTTCTGATTAGCTTTTAGGCTTATTTGAAGTTGATTACAAGAATATTGTAAATTTTTATTTTGCAGTTGCGGAGAATCTTGCGTACTCGACGACATGTTATTGATGCTCCGAGCGAGCTTGCCAGGCCACTGTTGAGACGCGCAGAATTTGAATATGTAGCTTATATGAGGTTGTTCGATCATGATTATGCACTGGCTTCTGCTCTGGTCGAGAGGTGGCGACCTGAGTCAAACACTTTCCACCTGCCTTGTGGTGAGACGACCATCACTTTGCAAGATGTGTCCTACCAGCTGGGTTTGTCAATTGATGGTGATCCCGTCAGTGGCTGTAAGATTGGGTGGGAGAGTTATTACCAGGGACGGAGCATGGAGGACATTTGTCAGCAATTATTAGGAGCTATACCAGGACCCAATGATCGACAGGGTCAGAAATGGAGTGTAAACGTGTCTTGGTTTAAAGATGTCGTGGTGGGGTATTGGAAGAGTATCCGAGTCCACAACGCCTTGAGCAGTACACACGTGGGATACATTATGTAGCTGATAGGGGGTTTCTATTCACAGATCAGGCTGAGACACGTGTTCACATGAGGTGGCTCCCGTCATTAGAGAATTTAGATGAGTGCGGTCGCTTGAGCTGGGGTTCTGTCGTGTTGGCATTCTTGTATCGCATGATGTGTTGAGGTACAGGTTACGCGCAAAAAAGTTTGGGTGGGTGCGTAACTTTACTCTTATCTTGGGCATATCATCGTATCCCTACTTGCCGGCCCGAGGGATTCGAGCAGCGTGTATTTCCATTGGCCGGGAGGTATTAAGTCATATAATGTTTCTTATAAAATTAACGGTTTAAATTTTCGCCATTTTTTATTGTGTAAGCAATCATAATGTTCTCATAATGTACGTGGGCTGGGCATGAGTTGCATAATGACTCAGAGGCGATTAGACTTCAAATATGGCGTGGAGTCCTGAACACGATCGGGATTCATGGGGTAAAAAATTTGTATCGTTTTTTTTTTTTATAATTTTACGCTTATTTTTTTGTGTTTTTTAATTATCTTTTTCAATGTAATGGATTTTCAATCATGGAATTTGTGTAGGTTGACTGGACTCCTTATGCTGACCACGCATTCAGACAATCATCCCGAGGTGGGTGAAGTAATTTGTCTCTTCCTCGTCTTCAACATCTACATTCACTGGCTCAACCTCCGCAACCTCCTCACCATCAGACACAATGTTAGCGTGATATGAATGCATTGTGAGATCACGCACCATAGATCTTTCATGGCTTTCAAAATCTTCTTCACCCATCCCTTCTATAGGTGCATTCACCTCTGGATTCGAATCATCAACACTACCCTCAAGTGGCATGTTCAAGTCAACCATCAACCTCCTAATATTTGTCCCAACTGTCCCACTTGACTGTGTATCCAAAACAGCTTTGGAGACATTTGATCCACCGATGTCAACCAATGACACCAATAACTCTAACAGAATGATTGTAGGAAAATGATGGTGCCATTTCTGAATCAGTCTGACGGAATCGATATCTATTTAAAACAATATTTTATCAACTCAGAAAAAAATATTACTATTAAAAAGTTTTAAATCTTCTAAATTTTTATTGTCATAAAAAAAACACAGTTTATCACATCTTGTGCTAAATAAATAGATTTAATTTTTATTATTTTGCATTAAACAAAGAAATAAGAATAAAAAAAAATTAGAAGCATACCTTTTGAAAATAAAAGCGCCATCTTCTTCCATCGGATATCTATAATAAAAAAATTTTAATCCGTCTAGTTTGTTGTTCGTCAATGGTATGTAAAATAAAATTTTTCAATGTCGTTAAACATTGCACATCGGATGGAAGATGTATAAATATTGGATTTGAGGAGCTAAATATAACAGAACCATTATGATCTGTTAATATTTCCCCGTTCATGTGAAGTGAACACAAAGTTACTTCTTGAGCCATTCTATCATTGAAAAAAAAAAGAACAGACGTAATTTACACTAATGAAAAAGAAGATGAGAGAATAGGATGGTCCAAATTATCTCTGGATGGAAGTGATATTTATAGGGGAGGTTGGTGCTTTAAGCCGTTGGTGCCTTGCACTAGATCGTAGTAGCTTTAGTTGATTTGTAGTGGATCAGAGGGCTCAGATCGGACAGGGTTTGGATGATCTGACACAGATCAGCTAGACCCACGTTGATCTGCAGAAAAAATCCTAAATCGGATAGGCCTTGTACGATCTACAACCAAACATTAAAAGAAATGATTTTGGTAAATAAAGTTTGTTTAATTTTTTTCTGGAAATAATCAATATAAATAATTTATATGAGAAAAAAATCCAATTTTTCTCAGGTTACATTTCAACCTATGTTATCTAATGTATCAGTTGTGTATTCAGTCAAGCAGTTATTTTTTGTCGTCGTGTGGATAACTGAATACCCAAAAATGTCCTTATTGAGTGTAATGAAATGGCATGAAAGGGTAGCTATACCTACTAACTAAGGTCTCAGACTCTCACTAAATTTGTATGTTCTCACATTCATCCTTAAATATATTTGTTATTCTTTCTCCGCCCAAAGATTTTTTTATTAAAAAACCCAATAGCAGCAGGCAATCAGGCATGACCACAGCAGTGCAGAGAAGACATTGGATGGCAGCGGCGGTGTCTCCTTCAACTTCATGTTTTGGGGACATAGGGGACAATAGCGCATGGAACTAGCAATAGTAGCATGGCCAAAGGTGAATGTTGATCAATGTCGAGGGCGAAGGCCAAGATGCGGGAGGAAGACCGTGACCCAAGTTCCGGCGACGGCGGTGGCAAATCGCAGAGGCACATTCGACTGTTGGTGTATGCTCTCCGCCAGTAACAGTCGTTGTAAATTGAACCAACAACAAGTACCTAGTTGTGTTTGTGTTTAAAATAGAGAAAATATGAACATTCCTCCATGGCCCATGGGTATACGCAACTCGTTTGCCTAATTGCCTCTGTTCTGTCACCACTCTTTGTTTAAGCATATTTATTTATTTATTTTGGTTAATTACAATGTGGGTTGAGCACAATATTTGTGTAATTAATACAGATTTCATATGGTTAATTTCTTAGAGTTGTGCTACTGCATATAAAGAGTGTATAAATTACCTCCATAAAAGAGCATGGTTCACTTTTGATTTAACACTATCAATCTTCAAAATCTTCAAAAGCTTTTATAGAAAAATACAAAAGCCTAAATTCCCAAATATAAAAGAAATTTTAGATGAATAAAAAGTGACAATAGAAAAAGAAAGAGGAAGAGGCATATGAAAGAAATTTTAGATGAATAAAAGTGAGAATAGAAAAAGAAAGAGTGGAGGAAAAGGTAGGTGAGACGCGACGGTAGCACCGACAAAAGTAAAGGTAAAGCAGGTCCTAAACTCGATTTAATGGTGGGGGGTTAAAAGGAAGGTAAACAAGCTGCCTTAGTAATGACCCAGAAAAGGCATAGCGTAACTTATAACACTATTGACCGGTGGCTATCCCAAGGTAAGGTCTATAGATGTGAACCAATCAAATCATACTCATTAATTACATAAAGCTAAAATCTCGACGGTTATATAGTTGGTGTTACATGATGTTACATGGCAAACGCTTTCAATACTATATCATAATAAATTATTAAAGAGTTTGTTCTCGTCCAAAAGATAAAATAAAAATGAAACAGTTTATTTGTGTCAAATGTACACGGAAGATACCAAACTAAAATTTGGGAAACAACAATTCCAGCGGTAAAAATAACATTATAATTTCATTAAAGAGTAAAAACACAAACAATATCATTTATTAAATTATTCACTCAAACTACAGCTGATACATGTACACAAGACTTTATTCATTCAAACAACAGCTGATAGTAGTAAGGATTGTACGGATCCGTGCCACTTAAAGGGAAGGGAAAAAAAATTACAAGGCAAAGTAATTATTATTAGGCATTACTAATAGTTTCACTTGAAATTAAGAGCGTATTTGAGTGATTTATCAGCATGGTAGATACCAAAATGCTTCTCAGATTCTGCACCTGGCTTCTGATCCTCATCATACATAGCAAATAAATAAGTCTCAATAGGTCCATTGGGCTTCATTGGGGTCCCTCCCTTAACATGATTAATCAAATTTTGATAGTAAAGACCTGCATTATCAATTGAAGCTCCAACTCCACCTTTACTTGGCCAACCACTCTCTGACACAACAATCTGCAAACTATTTCCACCTATTTTCTCCAGAGCAGCATAAGTGGCATCCAACATAGCATCAAACAAATTCTGGTACCCAACTTCATTGTTACCTTGTTTGGTAAAAAGAGCAAACTCTATAGGTATATTTTTTTGATCACCAACATAAGCAAAATAGGGATATATGTTAACAAGAAGTGGTGACCCATTTGGCACTAAGAAATTAACAATTTGTTGCATGTAACCAACAGCACTGTCACTGAAAGCTCCAGCACTAGGTGGGTATGAATTACCAAGTAGGCTCATATCGATTGCAGTGGAGACTTTAATTTGGCCCAAACTGGATGCCGCAAGTGCATTGAGAATGTTTTGCATGGCAGGAACAACATATTGTGCTTCAGCGTCACCAGGATGAATTTCATTGCCAGCAGTTATGTATTTGAATTTGACATCCTGTGCATAGGGTTTGATATTTGTGTTGACCCATTCATTGGCTGCATTAGAATCAGAAGAAATAGATTGAAGAGATTCTCTTGCAACATCTACTATTAACTCTATGTTTGAGCCTTTAAGGGTTCCAAAGAGTTCGGTCTCTGGAAAGTATATACGCATTCTACCAATTCCATTTTTGTTGAACAAAGCAACAGTGTCTTGCTTTGATGGTAGGTTATCACCAATCATTCCATAACATACTCCTGCAGATTGTGCAGCTGTAGTATCATGAATGATAACTAATTATTAGAGATTCAATAAGATAAATAATAAATAATATATATAACATGAATATAGGATAACAATGATATATCATAATATTTAATTAGGTCTTAAAAACTTTTGGTATTTATAAATTTATAGGATATAACCTTTTTTTTTAAATAAATTAAACATGATGATATAGTATTTTTAAAAATAAGAAATTTCAAGGTAATTAAATTATTGGAGTAGTAATTATTGTAACAAAATTATTTAAAAAACAATATTCTTGCACTTTATATAGGGATTGAAAACTAGAATACTCATTGTAATAAAATTATTTATGAAAACAATCTTGTCAGCTTTGACGTTTACCAAAGTACTTGAGTACTAATTATATGAAAAGTTTGTTTTAGTGGATCTAGTTAAAAAACCTGAAACAAATAATTGCATAATAAAAGTTAAAACAAACAATAATTATATTATTAATATATAGTGCATATGTGCAAATTAAATCATATTGATAAGATTAGTTATTGAAGGTTTATAACATTATAATTTATAATTTTCAAGACAGAAATATAAACTAAAGCTGAATATAAATTCAATTACATACTAGTAAATTTCATTCCAATGCACAATACAATTCCAAAGAGAAATATGGAATACATAATTGCTAAGCTGCTTTTGAAGAACATATATATTGATGATATATGTCAGAGAGAATATTTTGTATCTTTGATTTGTGATATTGCTATACAATGTATACTTATATATACATAAAAGAGTAATAAAAAATAATAAATACTTAATATGATATAATTAAAAACAGCATCATATTAATAAACACACAAATATTTTAATGAATCTAATAATAATGTATATACCAAATAGATATGATTTTGACTCTGGAGATGTCCATATTTTCTGCATCACTCATAATATCTTATCACTGCATTTACTTATAAAAAGTTTATCTTTAATTAAATTTGTTAATTAATTTATGAAAAAAAAAATTCATTGTCTTAAAAATTCAACTTCTATTAAACTTTGAATATTCTTAATATACCTAATAATAAAATTACACATGTATTTATATATAAATACATGCATGATAACTAGTACTCTATTATAGTTTTCTTTTTTACTCTACTCGGATTTTTTATCTTAATAGATTTTTCTTTCGTACTCTGTTAGAATTTTTTATATTCATTTGGAGTACTCAAAATATATTAAAGAAGAAATGAAAATTTGGGTTGAATAGGCTTATTAGAAGACTTTTTGCTGATTTTGCTGATTAATCTGTTGCATCTTGAAGGCTGATTTCAAGATAATTTTGAGCCAAGATTTTTCTGCAATGATTCTCTCAAATTGCTGAGGATGAGGGCGACAACCTTCAATTTCCAAATGACAATGATTCTTAATATTTTGCATAAATTATTAGGATTTGGAGAAATCCTGACCTTTCATAAACTTAAAGGATCTGTATATCTACTCTCCTGACAATGGTTTTATCTTGTGAAACCAATAAATGGTTTTTTAGTATTTTTATCTCCAAGTTTATTTGATATTTAAATCTTTAATTCTGTCGAGATCCCACTTTCTTTTGCTTTTGGTTGTCCAAATTAGACTCAACTCATATGTATTTATTTTTTCTATTCAATGAAATGAAATACGTTGCCTTTAATAAAAAAAAATACATGATAACTAATAATTTTGGAAGAGAAGTAGTATAATTGTTGTAATAATGTATAGGAAGATGTTGAGGTGTTTCGGGTATAAGTGTTCCATTAGTTTTAACCGTTGATCTTAATCATAAAATCGTTGATCTTAATTAAAAATATTTTATTATTGAAATCAATTCAAGATCAACTATTAAAAGCACCGGAACATTTGATACCCCGAGAACACTTTCCTAATGTATATACCAAAAAATATCATTTTGACATAATACTAGTAAGTTCTAGACACTAGCACACTCCCTTCGGCATTAAGAGAGCCTAGGACCATAATACAACAATAGTTTCACTACATATCACCAGCCCTTGTAGACATAGTTATCAAAACCGAACCATCAATCGACTCGGTAAGAGTACAGGGTCACTGGATCACAGGTTCGATAGTTGGGTGGCTAATTAAACCGTTGGCCCGTTCACTATTAAATAATATAATAACTTTAATGTTATATAAATTTACATGTGTCTTGGTGGACAGAGGGCGCTGTCTTAAGTCATGGGAGGTGGGTTCAATCCCCTTCTTGATCAATTTTTGGAGAAAATCCAAATTTTCAGCGCTACTCTATGGTGAACTTGTGGAGACAGGAGCACCGTAGACTTGCCCAATTGTGACTCGTTCGGTTCGGTTTGATCGGTTCACACCGGTTCTGATCGGTTACCGAGTTTGATCGGTTCTTACCGGTTTAATAGCAGAAACGATCCTAATTTTGGGCCGGACCGGTATGGTGTCCGGTTCACCGGATTTCTGGTCGAACCGACCGGTCCGGTCCGGTTTTGATAACTATGCTTGTAGAGACTAGTCACCTGCATCCACGCCTATCCACCGCCTATGCTTCTTGTTGTCACTCTCAAACCCTAATTAAACCTTATATACATATTTGCTTGTTCACTCTCAAAACGTTAGTGGCGGCATTTGCTCCCAATTTACTTAATGAATCCATTCTTGTATAAAATTATGGATAATACAATAATAAAACTATTTTTTTTAACACTATTACTTATATATTTATTATTTAGTACTAACTTACTTTCTTTTTTGGTTGAGATACTAACTTATATTATATTAAGCATTCTATTTGGTAAAGTAATTCTTAAAATTTTAAATGGATATAATAGGTATAAATATTTATTAACATAATTAGAACTTTTAATTCTGATAAGTATATGTTAATTTTAAAAGTACAATTATGTTAGAGAACTAATATTTTGATAATTAACAATGACCAATAAATAAGTGATCATTAACGGCTGCATTTTTTTATTATGAGAATGAAGGTGGTGTTTTTTTTGCACCATATGATTATGATGATGTTATTTTTTTAAATATGGCCATGGTGAATGCGTCAATGACGCATAGCTTTTTAAAAAAAAAAAAAAAAATTGGTATGGCTCTTCACCACAATCCGTCATTTAAAAAAACGCAAACAATGCGTCTGTGACGCATTCTATGGAATTTTTTTTTAAAAAAAAGTAACGAACAATGCGTGTGTGACGGATTGTATTAAACTGAAATAAAAAATATGAAAAAGGAAAGCTCTTTAATATCAGCCACTGGATTCAACGCATCTCATGATCTGAGCCGTTAGATCCTTCATTTTTATTTTTATTTTTTTTAGGATAAATAGAATCCGTGAGTGACGGATTGTGTTTCCATATCAGCGCACGATGCACTCAAATCTAATCTTGGCCATCCACCCAATCCGTCACTGACGGATTCGTCCCTTCCTCTAAGCCACACGATGCGCAACCATCTTGATCTTAGCCATCGGTTTTGTAGATTCAATTTTTTTTTTAAAAAAGGGGGGAATGCGTCAATGACGCATTATGCAGAACATAATAAAACAAAAATACAATTCGTCTTCGACGAATTCTTCTAAATCTAATTATGGCGTCATATTCCGGCAAAACACATACTTTCTCCTATAACCTTGTATATCACACACTCCTAATCCATATTAAAAATAATTTTCGTCATCCAACATTGAAAAAAGTATCATAAAAAAATTAAAAAGTGATCCTTCAAACATTTCACCAAAAATCAAGTCTAATAATGATAAAAAGCTGATTTGTCCCTTTATTTTTTTCCTTCCTTTGCAAAATTTTGATAGTGAAAACTAATTTATCTAATAAAATAAAAAATTGAAAACTAAATTATTCTATTTTATTCTTAGATAAGCATTTGTGTAATCACAAATGGCACAATTCACATTATTATTGGAGTAATAAAACCTTAAGCAAGGTACATTTATTGTTACTATACCATAATCACTCAGACTAAATATATTCAGGCGAAATTGAGTTGGCCATATTTTGGTGATTTGTCAGGTCGGAAAATAATCCAAAGTGCCTCTCAATTTGAGGACCTTGCTTCTGATTCTCATCAAACATAGCAAATAAGGTGCATACTGTCACGAAGTGAGAAAATAATGAAGAGAAGGAAGATTTAGTGTAATATAATTATATATGAATGATGTGTAATTTTATTTTATTTATTTTTTAAAATAAAAATTATATATTTTGTTAGTACTCTTCATCTCTTTATGTGAAATCCACTTTACCATAGAATTCACCAACAAATAAATAAGTTTGAATGGGTCCATTGGGCCTCTTTGGAGTCCTACCCTCAGCACGATTCATCAAATTCTTATATTAAGTTCATGCATTGTGAACTAATATGATTGATTTAGTGGTTAATTCACTAGTTCATTTAAATAAATATTGAAAATTTAAATTTCGCCTAGTATTTATAGCAATTTATTAACTAATGACAAACTCTTAAATAAAACTCAAATTTTTAAAAAATTAATTCTTGACATGTAGAATTAAAAAATATTATGAAAAAATTTAAAAAAAAGTTCCTGCATTTTGGTCACTATCTCCAACACCCCTTGTGATGGCCATCCACTCTCCTATTAGAATCACTCTTCTAGTATTATAAATAAGATTGATATTTGTAATTTAAGTTATCAACTTTATTTTCCACATCCCTTGAGATCTTGATTGTGTTGTGGGCATCTTTTAATTTTTCAGATTTGCGATAGAGATTCCATGAATGCTTACTCAAATGGAAATTTGGTAATTATTTTTTATTTTCAATTTTTTGAGCAAATGAAAGTACCACACTATAAAAAAAACAATGGGTAAAAGATAATTATATCTCTAACTTTTTTAAAATTGAACAAAAATGCCCTCTACTTTGTTGAGAATATCCCCCCAACCTTTGAAAAAAGTGGACAATACTACCCTTTTGATGGTCTAACTCATGTGTGACCGTTATGAAGGCGTGTGATGTAGCTGTCAAGGACGTCTAGTTGGTCGTAACAGAGCCACGTTAGTAGCAAAATGAAAGTCGATTCATTTAGAGGAATGAAATCCTAATTTCAAAGGGTTCATGTAAAAGATGAGCAACGGCTTCGTTTTGCTGTCTAATGTCCATTACGAGCCTGATCTTTACAGCGTGGCTTTGTGACAATCAGCTAGGCGCCATTGACTAGCCACATCACACACCTTCATAACGCTCACTTTTTTTTCCAAAGTTGTGGACACATAAGTGTTTTAGCAAAATGCGAAGCATTTTTGTTAATTTTTAAAAAAATCAAGAATATATTTGTCTTTTAGCTTCGTCCCTTTTCACTTTTTAAATTTGATTTTCCCCTTTTTAATTTGTCACCTATAAGAAGAAACCCCTTCTTCGTCAAAAGTCCGGCGGCGACACCGCTTCTCCATCTTCTTGTTTCCTTCTTCCTCCATATTCTAATGCTTTACTTCCTTTTCTTTTAAGTATTTCACCGCGTATTTGATTTTAAAAAAATGGTAGATCTTGTCGAGAACACCTAGTTATCTTAGGTTTTGGGAAGATGATGAACACACGAATGGAGAATTTGACTACTTGAAAACTAAAAAATTGTTTTGGGTTGGGTGAAAGAAGTGAAGAATTGAGAAATTGAAGAAATGGAGAAATGGAACAACTATGTTTAGCGTTGCAGGCGCAGTTGGATTGAAATGAAGAATAAAAATTATTTTAAGGGTCATTACGTGAATAAATTAGCTTAATAAGATTAGAATATAATTTAAAGAAATGTCAAAACATAGTAGGTGCACTGAAGCAACGAGAGTTACTCGGTGCTTCATAACTGAAGCCTGGTTGGTTATTAACATAAGCAAAGTATGGGTAAATGTTTGCATGAAGTGGTGCACCATTTCTTGCTAGAAAGCTAATAATATATAGGTCTTATGTATCGAAGTACATTGTTAGCCTTGTTACTTAAAAGTTAACACACCATCCTTGGATGTTTTGTAAATTTGCTGAAGAAATTGCTCTTTGGATGCTTTAATTTGTATTGCCGGTAGAACAGAGTTTTTGTTTTTTTTTCACATAGGAAGAACATGCATGTGTTCAGTGTTTTTAATTTTAGTGTTTTCTGTTTTCAACTATATTGTTTTCTATTTTTTTTAAATTTTGTTAAGGTAAAATAAAAAATAGTAAAAATAATAAAATTATAATTTTTATTGTTTTTTCCTGAAAAGTAATCATCGGATAATTGCTCTCAATCCTAGGTATTCATAAACGCACGCACACCACAAACGCACCCACACGATTTTTTTTCTTTTCCACACTTGGAGGCTATCGAACCCCTCACCTTTGGTAGATGCAGGACTTAGTGGGAGGAAACCTCACCACCTGCGCTACGCCCCAGCTGCATCTGACACATGTTCAGTGCTTTGTCTTCTACGATTAAAACTAATAATCATAGGTTAAACTAATTATAAGTATTGGGCCATTATCAATTTTTGTTTCAGCCCGTTACAAGAAGAGATATGAGTTTTTTTATTTTTTTTATTCAAAATATGGACCCATTCTTAGAATTAAAAAACTAATCTGTTTTTTTTTTCCAATGTAAAACAAGGATCATAGGCAGATAGGGCGACAGGCTCATAAATCTTCCCTATTCCCATGGATTCAACTTCATTCACCTAACAAGAACATGATCTGTGTCATAAAAAATAAAAAATTTCACAATTCGGTTATGAAATTTTAAGAATCAATAAAATTTATATTTTTTAAAATTATTATAATTTGCTATTCATAAAAGAAATTACTCAATAAATAGTTATTTATTAAATTTCAAACAAATGTAACTAATTATAATCTCTATTTTTAATTAAAAAATGTAAAATTAATAAATATATTTTAATGGTGTTATTAATATGACTTTTGTTTTAAAAAAATTATTTAAGTAGCATATTATACTTTTATCCTCAATGTTTAGATTTTTTAATTTTTATCTATTTTTAACTTTATAGCGTTTTAACATGTTTCAAATATACTATTCAATTTGATGTGGCAAGAATGTGATTGACTTCTCCGCGAAACGTCAGTATAGGATTGCCACGTCATTATATCTGTTAATTTTGTTAAGTATAAAGAGTATAATAAATGTTAAAGATAAAATTGAAATAAATTGGATATTAGAAGTTTTTTTTAACTTGTTGAAAATGTTAGGGATAAAATATATATTTTATCCAACTTTTTATAAAAGTAATGATAAATGGTCATAATCCAAAATTATCATATTTAACTTAAAAATTATTATTTTATATAAATAATATCCGTAATTATATATTTATAACATATAATATTATATATTTAATTCAATAGCAATTAATGTTAAATTGAAACTTTTTTTAAGTATTGGACCTAATTTTACAAGATAAAATTTATTTTTCTAAAAATGCATTTTGTATTATAAAATCGAATTTTAAAATAATAACATCTTCGAATGAAAAGGCCTGCTAAGTTAAAAAAAAAAATCAACTGAAAAATTTCTTATTCTTTTTATGAGATAGTAATTACTAGTTAGTATAAAAAAAAATTACGTTGATAGTTTATGAGGTTAAATTTAAAACTATTTTTTGCAAAATTTAATCTTGATTCTAATCACGATATTTGTATTTTATATGAATCATATGTAATAAACATTTGAAAGAAAGGAAAATGCACATT